>NDXB01002301.1:96806-113078 GCA_002631895.1 Agapornis roseicollis | reverse complement strand
GTCAAGGAATTTTATCATAAACCACAGACCAAGGATTATTTGCTGAAGCCATCTGAATGGGAGATAGTTATAAACTTATCAGATACAGTACCACAAATAGAAAAAGAGTGAAATTTTATGAGATCTAAATACAAAGCATATAGCACAGTTTAAGAATGGGTATGTCAAGAGAAACACACCCAAAAATGCTCACAGAAGAAACTATAATTTATTGAGGTATTCTTTTCAGGCACCTGAGCTAAACCAGGGAGGAAACCGCATGCAGTATTTCCCAGAGACGTGTTCAGTTTTAGCTGTCTCGAATGACACCCTGTGAATATTTTGGTTGTCCGTGTGTCTCAGCAATAATTCCCTCAGCTTCTACACACTTTCCTGCAGGCTCTGGAGAAGAAGATTTCAACCAGTTAGGACACTTACTAAGAACTGGAGATATTCAGCAATAATAAAGCCCTGCCTGTAAGCTCTATGAATCTGCTTTTTATGTACGTGTGTTCTTATTTGTTAGTATCAATTAGCATGTTATCAGAAGCATCAAAGGAAACCTCTGAGAGTGTGGATTTTTATAGATTTTATACATCATATTGCTGGACAGCAGAACTTGTTGGAACTCATTATTGCAAAATCTTTATATACAGCACTATTCTACTTAGATTATTATACAGACTTTATCACTGTAAGCCTAAACACTTTAGATTATTATACAGACTTCATCACTGTAAGCCTAAACACTTTAATGAACAAACTTATATTTTCCCTCCTCCAAAAGATTCATTCTCTTGTTATGTATTCATACATAGCTTAAAAACTTAATCAAATCAAAACAGGAATTTGCTGTTCTGAATGTTCTCTATACTCTGCATTGTACTGCATTAAGAAAACAGTTCTCCCACCAGGTTCAGGAAATAGATGTAGTTACCATTCTCATTTTGCATGTAGAAAACAAACCACAAAAGGGTGACTCCCAGACCACATTAGCAACTACTTCTTTGGTAATATGATAGCACAGAATGTGCAAGCCCCCTCTCTAGCTGAAAAAAAACCAAAAAAATCAGGATTTTCTTTCACGTCTCTTTTCTCCGCAAAGGTGCAGAATGATGTGCTTCCTTACAGGTGACTTGCAAGTTCAGTTTTGCATACCATCATGTTTCTGCATTGGAATGTTCCCATAGCATTATACTGAAACACATTTGGAAATCTCAAACAGCCTTAGACTAGTCTAAGAGTCTTGTTTGCTCCTTCTGTCTGTGGAAAGCGATAACCCCCTGCTTCCTAGCAGTTTGGCTGTTGGTCCAAATCACTCTCTGCTCAAGCTTTTTTCTCATTCTCTATCTCTTACCACCTATGACAGAAGGGTCCTGAAAAGACTTGGGATTTAGGCCTACGTCCATGTTTATCCCTGCTGTTGGGGTTGTGTCTGCCTGGAGTTGAGAGGAGGGAAGATGACTTAGCCGTTATTTTCCATGCCTCTTAATTCACATTCATGCCCCTCTGAGGGTCAGAACACACAGTGCCAGAGGATAATGGGATTTTTTCAGCTTCTCAAGGAAAATTGGCGTTATTTTTAACCATTAGTGATTTTAATGATTAGTGTTAAGTTTGTCCTCACAGTTGAAGATTCTGCAGTACTGATGAAAGACGGAAGCTAAATGCTGTCCTGTGGCCTTCCTGTTATATATTCACTCTTCAGCAGTATAAAACATCTGTATACTTTGTATGCAGAGCTGAGCAATCATTTATTCAAAGCACTTCACCTCCTTTTCTGTTTCTGAATCAACTGTGAGTAACTTTGCATTCAAGTGTCTTCAGAAAATAAATCTGGCAATCATTTAACGAAGAAACTGGTGCAAGCATAGAATCTTTGAAAAGGGGAAGTGCTAATGCTGTGCCAGTGTCACTGAAGGGGTACATGATCTGGGTAAATTAATTTTAACTATTCTAGTGTTGTTCACAAGCAAAAGTACACAATAAATGAGACAGACCTTAATCTTCAAAGAACTGAAGAATGGTATAATATTTAATGTTCATCAACATGCTTTATTGAAAACTGGTGAAAAAGTTGGTTTGGGGTGAGGGGACACTTATCTGGCTAATAAATGTAAATGCAGAGATATATAATTTTGTAAGGGGGAGTTGACTTAGCTTGGAATTCTGATTTAAAATCTCATTACATTTAGTATCAGCAGAGCACACAGTCAGCAAGTTAATAATTAGCTTACTGACATATCTAAGCATGACCAGTTAATAGAGAATTCTCATCAAACACAGTATCAGTGTTTCCAGTGGGCTTCTGTAGAGGTTATTACCAAGCCAAATGTTATGCAACATTTTTTGATTATCTAGAAGAAACATGAAGCCCTCGATGACTAAATTTTCAGATGACACAATGATAGGCAAAGCAAGAAATAATGAGAAGCAATTCGTATCATACAGTAATCTGAATACTGATAGAATGAACTGTAGAAAGTCTGAAGGCTGTATAGATAGACAGAATATGCCTCTAAAGTACTAGGAAACCAGCTGCTCTTTAAATATTCAATTTTGAGAGATCTAAATTAGCTGTTTCTACTCAGGGAAGACTGAGTTCACATAATCTGCCTATTTTTGCAAGGAAGGACACAAAATATATTATAAATGTAAAAGTATTTAAAGCAATTGTGTAATTTCTGTTTATACCATACCACTGTTTTCTTCAGGTGCCTAATTATGCATTCTATCTAGTCTTTTTACTGCTGCTGAATGATTGTGGTTCTTAAAATTAAATACAAATACCTTCTACTTCAAATTTAGTTTGCCTTCCTTGAATAAAATACAGTTTCAGAGAAGAGCATTATGAATAATTGGAAGTTTGCTAATGGCCAAACAGATATTTAAATGCATAAGTGATCTGTCCACATATCTTATGATTCCTTAAAATTATTTAATTTCACAACTTTTTGCACCACAAGTCAGTAAAAAATTTTTGGTTAGCACTTTTTTGGTGTTTTACTTTTGAAAAAAATTTATTTTATTTATTTCCTGAAATGACTGTGACCTGAAGGGATCAAAATTACAGGGATTTTTCTTTTCAATTGAAGAAAATTTTGCTATTTCAATAAAAAAATAAATTGATAACATCTCTAACTATTGTTTTAAGTACTTTGGTACAATGTCACATTTGGTTTATATGAGAGCGAAATGAAATGCTTCTATGTCATTCTCAAGTGGTCCTTTAGTATTTATTGTAATTTACTGGTCTTTCAAGGATTGTAATGAAATTTAAATTTCACTGGCATGATTCATATGTGCTGTTTGCTTCTTTTCCATAGCCTGAAGATTTTCTGCTACTGGCTATATGTTGCAGAAATAAATGGCAATTTCACCTTACTATTATTCATAGGGTCATAACACTCAAGGTTAATGTGTGCTATGACGGCTTATTAATGAAAAATGTTCACAAATCTTGAAAGTTTCATAAAAATTAACACACATAATTTGTCCAAAAAATCCTACCAGAAAGCACGGCTGTTCTTTATTAATTCATCATTCAGTTATCTTTTAAACCTTCCATTCTACCAAAGAGGAGACATATGTCACAGCATTAGCCAAAAGTGACCATCACATGTTCATGACTAGATAAGAAATTAAATTGTCCTATAACTGGATAAACTAATATTTGGCATGCCTTAAAACATAGAATAAACAGTTGCAAATTATTATGTAACAACTCATCTCACTTTGCAAATGATTTTACAAAAAAGAAAGAAAAAGAAAGAAAAGACTAAGTGTATCATACTGTTTCAGAATACAGAGCACAGAATATGGAATGCAGAATATAGAATCATTGAAGTGATTCTAATGTATCTGAAGAAGTAGGTTGTAGGTTTGAAAACAAGCATTAAATGTCATGACTACAGTCATGTGAACTGTAGCTCACAAAGCAAAACTACTGATCTTTTGCAGTATGAAGGATCTAACATTCCTGGTAGTCATATGAGTTTGCTGTACAAATCTATACATCCCAAGTATGCTTTTCCCTCTTAATTGATGCAGTCAACAGTGACATTGCCTTATTAGTGAGAAATTTTTTTTCAATTGTGTTCACCAGTCCTGAAAATGTTTGCTTTCTAGCTTTGTCCTTGCTGTTTCCTGAAATAAAATGTTAACAGACAAGTTTTGAAGGTTTTCTTGCCTTAAGGTTTTGACTGGGATCTTAAAGTGGAAGCTAATGTTTCCTAAGGCAGTATTCAAAGTGAGAAAGTTTCTGATTTCCAGCTAGATGCTTCTGTGACTCTCTTCTTTTTTTTTCTTATATATCTACTGTTGTTTGAAAACTGCTATAAGGCAGAAAATTATTCTTCATTTGCTTATGCAAATGATGTGCCATCAGAATCTAATTATTTTATTTTAAGAAGTTGAAGGCACATTTATTTTGAGTGGTGTCAGCCACCCTGATTGCAGTATATCAAAACAGTGAGGAACTTCTGTAGGAGCCAAATACTTAATATCTGCAATTTATTCAGGTTCAGTTAAGGTACTATGGAGAGAACATTTTTTATTTGGTCTCTGTCAGGGCACCCTTTCACATACACAAACAGTAGTGTATATGTATGTGTATGTCTGTAAACACCTGTAAATTGCCCACTTACTTAAAATGGTTTAGCTTTTGTCTGTTTTCCCTCCCATTAAAGTCAATGAATGCTTTGGAAAATATCTACCCACCAGTTCAGTGTGTTTTGCATTCTTCTAATTGGAAAGTCAATAACAGAGAAAACAACCTTCTGCTTTATCCTAGGTCCTAGGTTTAGCTGCCTACAAATTACTTATTATGAGGCATATTAGTTATGCAATTATTTTTCTGAGGTGGAGGCGATATAAAACATATCTATTCAAACACATTATCTCAATTACATTCTTAGAGAATGGTACTATGCCAGATGAAGTGTGAAAAAGTGGAGTTAGGCCCCTCACTTTTAAATGAAAGAAAAGAGTCAGATATGCTCTCTTTGAGAATCAAGAGACCAACCTCATGGTATTTTTTCTGACAGGCAATAGGGAAACTTTTGTATAGTGCTACCAACTACCAGATTTCTCACTGTCATGGATATCTGCCTAAATTTTTATATGTATAATCCCATTTGCTTATAATGAGATTTTTTAAAGAACAATTTCATAGCAAAAATATTTGCACAAAAGCAGAACCATCAGATATTGACAGAACTTTATCATGCACAAATGCTAATCCTCACCACCTGCTTTATTACTTTTTCAACCCTTACTGTTTCTCTCATTCTGCAAATGCATGCTCATGTACAAAATTTTGTTTAGTCTGGACACTGTCAGGCCAATGCAATTTTCCAGTGGGAGGCCATTGAGCTACTTTAGGTTGGTACCTCCTGTATGATGGCTGAGATAGATTGTGAATTCTACCTTTGTTACTGTAGATGGGTATGGTATACACTACTAGAATTCTTTATTCAGGAGATGATTGCTAAAGCTGTAGTAACAATAACTTCAACAAGAGCTGTATCTCTTTAGACCCAGAGGAGCTAGTCCACATGATTAAAAGCACTTCAGAAAGTCATACAACATGTTTCTTTTACATATCTGTAGATTTTTTTCTGCTATGTCAATTTTTTTTATAGAATAAATGCTTATCTTTATTGATGACATCTCAAAGGATATTTTCATTTAAGAACAGCGATAAATAGCTTCCCAATTGTATTTGAAAAGGTTTTAAATTTTAAAACACCTGGATATTGCAGGTAATGATGTAATGTAACAATATTCATTTCCAATTTGTTTGCAGGTGAAGAATGATCACCTTACAAATACATGAAATTAGAAGTACTTATTTCTCTCAGGAAAATTATGCATAGAATTTATGCAAGTGGGCATATGAATATCACTGCAAGAGACTAAAAAAATATATAAAAGCAGACACATTTTTAAGAATGGATTCCCACAGAAAAGAAAATAGTAACTGGAGGTGGTTTTTTTTTTCCATTTCTTGGTTACTCATATGTTAAGAGTTTGATAGTATGTTCTTCACTTCCTTTATAATTTTGTTTTGCCAAAGTGTAAGCCCAAGTGATTTTAACGTTTAACTTTTTTTCCCTCTCTCTTCCCATTCATCTTTCTCATAATAGCATCAGTATCCAAAGGAATGAAGCAGAGATTCATAGTTTAAAAACCCATGCAATCACTTATAGCTTGGCACTTCAGCATCTGCCTTCTGCAGCACTAACAGATGGATTAATTTGCCAAAATCATATTTGGTTTCAGTCCTTAGCCTGTCTGTCAAAACATGTTCAGCTCTGTGGTAAGCAAAGCCTGCATAATGTTCATGCAACCTGGAAGAAAGGGCACTTACCATTCTCCCACTAAAATCCAACTGCACTTTCCCAACAAACAACTAAAATTATGTGGGATATTGTATGGGAGAACCCCTTTTTTTCCAGCTTTCTTTTGGTTTTCATGTCAAAGAGAAGTGAGTGCTACTGTTAGTGGGAGACTTCCCCCTTGTAACCCTCCCCCCACTTAACTTTACACACATTTGAGCCTGGAAGAGGTGCACAGAGAATCCAGTCTGCAGCTGACTGGGGGGTAGCAAGTTGGATCAAATCCAAGGTCATCAGGTTAGCAAACTGCATGGAGGCCTCTCTTTCAGAAACACGTGTCCCTGTACTACACCATCCTCTGCTATCCAACTTTTATACAGTATAATCTAAAAAGGATAAATTAGAAGCCAAAAGCAAATAACTCCTGAGTAAGTCACTTAACCTACCCAATGTTGGAAAAGAATGTCAATGAATATCTGAAAAAGAGTAAAAGGCTTTTCTATATATCACAATATTCTTTTGTGATATTGGTCATTGTTAATATAAAACATTGGAAGTAGGAGCAAATGGAATGTATATAATTAGTTACGGATACAGCCTTTACTTGCTGTGGTTGGTTGCTAAGACAACTCAACAGTTTCATATCATTTCAAGTTTCTTTCTCAGCCTCAGACTATTTAACCATGTCTGTACTCTAAAGATTTTGAGCCTGAGGTTTTGTCAGAAGTCTTGTCAGATTGTATGTGATCTCTTGCTTTTGTTAGCTATGATCAGATCAACAGAAGAATATGCGGTTTCTCTCTAAGAATATCTTTGAGGCAGGCAAGAAAAAAAGGAAAGTGGTGTTCACAGTAGCCTCAGAAGAAGAACAAGGGAAATAACAGGTACTAAACCTCTAAAGTACATAAATATTGAGCCAAGAATTGTGGAAAATAATCATATAGGGGTAATATTCTCAATGTATGGGAAGTTTATGATCCAGTTGGTATAACAGAGTCTTGATGGGATAAGACTGTAAAATTAATACAAAATGAAAATGCTTGTTCAAGAAATGCAGGAAGGGGAATAAAGGATGATGATTACTAATACATACATTTGCTCTAGGTCAACACTTTAAATGAAGACATCTCTGCTGAAAAGCTGATCAATGGTGAAATATAAAGGGCTGTGCACAGCTATCATTATGTAGATCTAGCAGAAACCACTAAACCAAGATCATGTGGATAAAGGAATTAGCAGATTCATCCAGAGAACAAAAGCCCATGATAATGAGGGGTATTAGCTGTGCAGACAATTCCAGGAATAGAGATGAATTCAGTCTGTCAGGCAAGCTCTTAGAATTCATTGACACCAATTGATATAGAGGTATTCAAAAATGTTCTGCATGTTTTACTCAAACTAGGAGAAAAGAACTATCTGAGACTACCATTCTTAGAAGGCAGCTCAGATTAGCAATAAAATTACAATATTTATAATTTTTAAAGTGAAATAAATAACAATTAAAAAGTGTTATGGCCTTCAGGAAAATGGTCTTTACTAAACTACATTACTTGTAGATAAGCTTTCATAAAGAGCTTGATCTTAGGAAAAGAAGAGTTCAGGAAAGCCAGATGTTCTGTAAAGAAAAAGTACTAAAGTCTTAGTTGGACAATGAATTTCTCTCATTGTAAATGAGATACTGAAATCATAACATAGCCCCCTGAAAAAAGATTCCAAGTTCTTCATTGACTTGAGCACAAGAAACAAAAATGCACTGAAAATTATATGAGATTACAAAGGAAGAACACAAAATTGTAGCCAGAAGCATGTAGGGACTTACTTGGAAAAGTCAAGCCAGAATATCAATGTTACTACCAAGGAACACTAAAAGTAATGAGAAATCCTCCTATAAGTGTATTAATATTAAAAGAAAACCTAAAAAGGAGTGGGACCACTTACTCTGCAGAAAACTTTTAATGACTATTACTATTATGTATAATTGTAACAAGTTATCTGTCACTGTATCCCTCATAAAAAGGTAGTATTTCACATATGCAAACAAACAGCTTAGATACGTATTTAGGTATGTTAGAAGCTGTCATATCAGTTGGGTTGAAAAACTGATGCAAAGACGTATTAGTGAGTTCTCCAAAGAACTACCAATGATCTGAGGAAAATCTTGAAGAATATGTGAACTTAGAACACTAGAAAATGCAAATTCAGTTGGTTTGGGCTTTTTAAATGGCAAAAAGTAGGAACCTGCAGATTTATAGATCAGTCTGCTCAATTCTGACTCCCAGGAAATTATCAGAACAAAGCTAAAAACTACTGAGTACATTGTTGATGAGCAAAGACTTAAAGGACAATGTGGATTTGTCAGGAGTAAATGATGTGCTGGGAATCTAACTTTTTTTACAAAGTATAAAGCTAAATTCCCACTATTGAAGAAACACTGCATAGCATGACCCCACCCTGCATTTTCTTCTAGTCCTTTGATTCAGTGATTCAGATGCAGTATGTCTATTTTCTTCTACAGAAAACTCAGCTTCCTGTCAAAGAGATGCAAAGAGGATAAACAACAAGGAGGGAAATGCCTGTCTATTTATTACAAGTCAGATTTTGGAAATTATTATCAAAGATTAAGAAAATGGTCTGTATAATAGCGTTTTTTAAAGTTGTGAATGTTTGTACATTTAGTTATTTCCTACCAGAGGAGTTGTTATATACCTTTAATTCTCCCCTCATTCTCTCAATGTAACCTTTAATTCTCCCTGCTTTTCCCAACTGTACCCTTCTTTTCAATGTGTAGAAGGGAATACCAGAAATGTGCATAAGGTATTTAAGATTCAACTGTACCACAGAGCTATCCAGCAGCATAATGATGTTTTTTGTTTTGTTTTCCTCTTTCTTTCCTAATAGTTTCTTAAAATCTGATTGCTCTTTTGCACAGGGTGAGCTGATGTTTCTGGAGAGCTACCAGGTAAGACTCCAGGACCCCATTTCTGAGTGATAGTGGTTAACTCACAGACCAACACTTGAAAAGTTAAGTAGGGTTTTTTCTTTCTTATTATGTCACTTTATATTCCTACATTGATTTTAATTTGCTATTTATTGTCTTTTTTACAGCAGCTAAGATACATCTGCCTTTCTTAACAGCCCATATCTTTGCTACCCTTGATATTAATTCTTGAATAATTTATATTGTCAGCAGATACTGTCACCTCAGTAGTTACCAGCTTCTTAATATCATTTAAGTATGTGTTGAGCAACAACTTCTCCAGAGAGATCTCTTTTGGATCCCACTATTGAGCTCTCAACCACTCTAAAAGATAATCTTGTATTCCTAATCTTTATTGAGAAATTATACAGCATGCCTACCAAGTGAAAATATCTTACACTTGGTAACAAAGCCTGTAAAACCCCACTGTATTTAGCTAGCATTTGAGAAAACTAAACCTCATTCTTCATGCTGCTGAAATATAGTCCTGGCAGTGTGTTTCCCCTTACAGTATGGCTAGTCCTGTAAAAATCTGATGACGCATTTAGCATCTGATCACACACAAGTCAATGAAAGCTGCAGCAACTTTGAGAGATTTGAATGCATAAGGATATATTTAGCCAGCAAGCAACTAGTTTCTGCTCCAACTTATATACAGATGAACAACTGGAAATAGTTTAAATACATGTCTCTGCAACAGGCAAATCTAGTGGTAAAAAATCTACCAGTGCAAACCAGGATATTTTCAAAATAAGAACATGGTTTAATTCTATAGCTAAAACCAAAAGTTATGAGCCATGGGGTGAGAGAGAAATAAAGGAAAAAACATCACGCATAACCAAACTCATGAGAGTTATACTAGTACAAAATGAATGAATGTCAGACTGTAGCCAAAACAGAGATATATGAAACCTATGAATTCAAAATGTATTAAACATAATATAATTAACGTCAACTTGCCTTTAACATAAATATGAAAGAACAGAATAGTGTAACTATCAATAATCTGCACATATTCATTGTAATGACAATATCAGACACAATGTATAAGCATTTTATTAAGTATGTGAACAGTGTGATAGCCAAAGAGACAAGGATGGGTTTCGTTGTACTAGGTACCATCCAAGTAACAAAAAGTTGCCGAACGGGGGGTAGGTGACTGCAAATAGGCAAAATATCTTCCAGAATACAAAAGTGTTAAACACACAGTACAAAAGGACAAAAGAAAACAATACAAGCAGAAGCAAGAGCAGAGGAGAATACCTTATTTATGAGGGGCAATGGCATTAAAAAGTGAGGGAAGAAGATGAAAGAAGGAAATTCCACTTCAGATTTGACTGATTTCATAGATGAGCTCTCACACTGAGCTGGTCCCCTTCCTCTACAAATAGAAGCCACCAAGGTCCATAGTCAGCAATGCTGACTATGCAGTGTTGGCCCCATGGCACCTGGGCACTTATTGTTAATTTAGAAGGTAAGAGTTAACAGTTTGGTATACATAGTGATTGTGTGGTTTTGTTTGACACTGTGAATAAAAATGTATAGTATCGTGTGAGATTTTACTAGTAGCACAAAACGTGTTATTATTGAGCAAATTTAATAAATTTAGTCTTAAAGTTTAAAATTGACCTGACTTGCCAATCTTTCAAATGTTCCCATCACAGTGACTTCTGATTGTCTAAATATAGAGTAGATATAGAAACACATATATATATTTATGTATTTTCAATAAGATCCACCTACTCTCTAGTCAATCACATTATTAAGGAATGGGTGTAGCTGTTAATGTCAATTATGCCAGAATATGTTTCAGTGTTGATTTCTCTCCATTTATATCTGAGCATCTTTGCAACTGCCTGGCCCACAGTGTTGCACGAAAGTTTGCCACTTTGCGAATACACAGGAAAGAATCAAATTTTCCCCCATCTGCAGCTAAATTATCAGTTCCAGTCTGTGTTCATTATCCTAGAAGCTATGACTGATGGGCTGGGCTGATGTTTGGCAGAGAGTTTATAGTGAAACTAGGGAGCTTGATATACAGGGTGGAAATTATCCACATGGCAATTGCTCAGATGGTCAGGTCTGTACATTCTCCCGGAAGATAGCTGGAGTTAAAAAAAAAACAACCAAACAAACAAAAGACACACAAAAATACCCTCCTCCAAGAACCCATTTCATGTGCAACTCCAGCCCCATCAAAAGGCAACACTTCCCATCAGAGTATCACATTCTCTCTCATTAGCTTGCCACTGACAGAGGAGCTCAGCAGCAATATACAATCTGTACCTGCTGTGTGTGTTTATTTTCTTTTTGTTTGAACAATGAGGGGATATACATTACATCAAGTATTGAGTTTGTAGTGCTTCTAAATCACACTAGAGGGAACAATAAAAACAGTGCCTATTTAATAAATATATGTTGATATTTTATATCTAATTGCTTCCAATGGGATCCTAAATGCATCCCATTGAGAGGAGGGAGTACATAAGTTACAAAAGGTAGAAAACATCTGAGTGATATATGTATTTCTCATGAGTCATAGATAAAGCTCTAGAGCAATACTTTTTTTGTCACTTTGCAAGTTACTGCTTCTGCCAGATGGATGAGAGAATGAGAGAAAACATGGACAAGCCCAAGGAGGATATGGCAAAAAAAAAAACAACCCACCTTAACCACTAGGAATTAACTCAATACAAATTAAAGCTTAAAGGCATAAAGAAGTTTTACATTTCCAAACAACTTGATAAATAACTGTTAGATAGACATATATGGAAAGAAAGGGTAATAAATCCCACACTTCTTACAGGAACACATCTTACTTATACTAGTTCCAACTGTGCTTTGTTCACTTACATACCTACAACCACCTACTTAGAAACTCAAGTTCTATACACACTATAATATGCTATGTCACAGACTCCTGTGAACGCACTAAGTGCTGGGAGTTTGCTCTTACTTCAAGGCTAATGTATTAGGGTTTTTGACAGCTTAATGCCATTTGTGTTTATCACAATTTGTGAAAACTATGCTGGTTTCCCCATTTCTAAGATAAATGATATGAACCAAACCTTACACAGTTCCTTACAAAAATGGTAAATTTAAGACCCTCACCACCCCATTGTTTCAGCAGTTATACAAAACAGGCTGAATACAGAAATTAGGAGGAGCTGAATCTCTAGGTGAGAACAAATATTTCTGGAGATCCTAAGCAAGCTCACAAGTTCTCAGGTTCTATAAAAAGACCCTGTTAGACAGAATAATTACATCAGCAACATTTATCACATTCTGCAGCTGTCAGTCACAAGAACCAACATGCACACCTGTCTCCTTCACTTGCAAAATGATCATTAAAAAGGAAGCTGCTTTCTTTACCTCTGGACTACAGAGATCAGTTTAGTATTTTAAAGGGAAAGCAACCCATGACCATTTTGAATTCTTTCAATAATGGCCCACTTTAGTGATATAAACTCCCATCTGCAGCAGAAGTTACAGATAATGAGGTTGACTGCCAGACAGTCTGGGATACGTAACCCTGAGGTATTTTCCATAATTGAATTCACCTGCAAACTAAGGCCAGGAACAAAGGTGATGCACTTCTGGTATCCTGCATGGTCCTGCATAAGCATGTTGGATCCTGGGAGAGTAATTTTAAAAGCTTGGTAGCTTGGCTATCCTATTTCAAGGAAGAGACCTTTACTTCAGTTAAAAATGCTCAGGAACTAAGAGTGTGGGACTTATTCTAGTTCTGAGACATTCCATGAGGGAAACTAAATGCTAAAGGCATTCAAATTTATAACACAAATTTACTGCCTTTCTAGGGTAGAGGGGAAGTTTAGAAAAGGAAGCTCCATCATACTTAGAAAACTGTAATACTAATATGTTTTGAGGATTCCTTTTTCTTTATCTTCTATCGAGGACTTTAAAGTATCTTAGGACTATAAAAGGTAGTCAGTCCTAAGTCATTATTTCTTTCTGTTATTGTTTCAATTCCCTTTATCACATAACATGGGCCATTCGCCAGACTGAATTAATAAGCACAGGGCCAGTAATTAAACTTCTTCACCACGAAATTTTGTTCTCAAGACCTCTGAAACCATGTAACACAGACTTGCTTTTGTTGAGTAAATATATAGTCTAGTACTCCATTTATCTTCATTTGGTAACATTTAAATTCTAGCAAAGGAGTACAGCATTACGCTAATCAGTAAGAATGATGCTATCATTATGTTGTTCCAGTGGCTACAAGATAATTAATGTTTAGTGATAGACACATGCAAAATAACATTAATTATGTTATTAATGATTTTAATTAACTTCAAATGCTTCTGTGTTTTCAATAAGTTTCCTATATCTAGGAATAAAGCTGCACATGTTTTCCAACTCTTAGTCTCTTCCTGCTGTGTGTTTACTACAAAGATTTAGCCTGAGCTCTGAAAAGGCACCTCTGCAGATTAACTTGAGTTTCTTTCTGTTAACTGTTAGAATATGTGGTTTTTGTTTCTTTCTTTTTTACTATATAAAAGTAAAATTTTAATAACAAAGTAATTAAATGCATTTATTTTAGTATGTTTCACCATATGGTTACATGAAATCAGACTTGAACAGAGTTCTTTCACGATGAGCAAAGAATGAAGCTAAATGCTGCCTCTGATCACTTAAAAAGTCATTTAATGGTCTTGGGGAATTCTTCCCCAAGTACTGCAAGAATCAGGCTTAAACTGCCATAGTCTCACGGTAAAATTTGCCTTTTGGGAAAGAAACTGGAGACAAATTTTCTTCTTGTCTTCCCACCACTTCTCATTTAAAAGTACTTTCCTTTCTAAGCAGACACTTGTGTTGATGAAAACAGCCCTACTGACAGTACTGTGGAGATTCTTTATTGATACACAATGGAGAACATAGCTCCTAAGTGGCCCAAGCTCCTTTAAAGCATATGCTTCAAACATGAAATCCTTACAGAAACTGAAAAATTCAATTGCTGTGCCTTCTGATTATGGCTTTTCCTGTAGAAACTTTCTCAAAACAAAGATGATTTGGGAGCAGTTGAGGAGATTTTTAAGTCACTGTGGTAATGGTATTGGAAGAAGTATTTTAGCAGCACTACAGTCAGGTATACAAACAACTGAATTTAATGTTCCATATGCCCAGCTTTAAGCTGAATTAAATTCAGTAACCTGAATTATGAATACTTCCTTTCTGCAGCTATTCATTCTCTCTTTTTTAGCTAGTAAGCTAAAGAAAAAAGAAATTAGTTCTGATGCTTTATGTGACCTTTGGGCTCACTGAATACAGACATACCTTGTTTGAAAATGATAGGTAATGGAGGTGAGTTGCAAGATGGTATTGGCTTCAATAAGGGTCCTGTGTATCACTATTTAAGTAAGTTCTACACAGCATAAAGGAAGAGCTAGATACTGAGGTTAAAATTCAAAATAGCCAGCGACTGACTAAAAAGTAATCTGAATTTACTATACCACAGAACACAGATGTAACATCATTTTGCCCTTCTTGCCCATACTATAGGATTTTTCTGAACTTTAGGAAAGTGTCTGTCTGCACCCAGAATCCAAGATCTAGAACTTTATGCTACCTAACATACTTAGTTAGTTAGCTAAAATGCTTAATTATTGGATTGACACGACATCAGTCAGTCAGCAAAGATGAAGTGTGTACATATCCAAAGTAGATTAAAGCTGATGGTGAGAGATGTCAGACATGCTTGCTGCAGGGACTAACAATGCTCTGGAAGGGCTCTGGGCTACATCTGACAGTTATTTTAATTGTATGGGCAGTCACAGAGATCAGCACAAAAAGCCACCTGGAACTCCTATTCCCCAAATAGAAAAGTTTTGAAATCTAGATTAAGCCTAAACAGTGGCTGATTTCTCAATCCTAGTTAGGCTCAAGTATTTAACTGTATCACAGGCTGCATTGTTTATGAAATTGGAGAAGTAAGACTTTCAAGTGACAAAGAAGTTTCAAACCACCATTTGCAGTATTCACAATACGTAAGCACTTTTTAAGAGAGATAGAGCATTGTAGGCACAACTTTGCGATAGGGTACCTAATTTGGGACAGGGTGACTTTATAGGGTAAATGCACTGCTCATGTCCTTCATTAAATCTGTTGAGAGGTGAAAAATTAGGTCTATTTAGGTATCAAGCTAAAGCTATCAAAAATTCTGTTAGGGAACAATTTCCAAGAAAGATCTAATTTCAAATTAGACAAGTTGGGAAAAGAGATGATTCAGAGCAGCCCTTCAGTGAAGAATTTGGGGGTGGTGGTCGATGAGAACATGAACATGAGTTGACAGTGTGCACTTGCAGCCCAGAAAGCCAATCATATCCTGGGCTGTATCAAAAAGAGTGTGACCAGCAGGTCGAAGGAGGTGATCCTGCCCTTCTACTCTGCTCTTGTGAAGACCTCACCTGGAGTATTGTGTGCAGTTCTGGTGTCCTCAACATAAAAAGGACATGGAACTGTTGGAACAAGTCCAGAGGAGGGCCACAAGGATGATTAAGGGACTGGAGAACCTCCCATATGAAGACAGGCTGAGAAAGTTGGGGCTGTTCAGCCTGGGGAAGAGAAGGCTGCATGGAGACCTCCCAGTAGCCTTCCAGTATCTGAAGGGGGCCTATAGGGATGCTGGGGAGGGACTCTTCATTAGGGACTGTAGTGATAGGGCAAGGGCTAACAGGTTAAAACTTAAACAGGGGAAGTTTAGATTGGATGTAAGGAAGAAATTCTTTACTGTGAGGGTGGTGAGGCACTGGAATGGGTTGCCCAGGGAAGTTGTGAGCGCTCCATCCCTGGCAGTGTTCAAGGCCAGGTTGGACGAAGCCTTGGGTGGCGTAGTTTAGTGTGAGGTGTCCCTGCTTATGGGAGGGGGGTTGGAACTAGATGATCTTAAGGTCCTTTCCAACCCTGACTACTCTATAATTCTATGATTCTAAGACAAAATAGGGTAAACTAAACCAC
>NDXB01002301.1:71926-96227 GCA_002631895.1 Agapornis roseicollis | reverse complement strand
ATGGGGGGGGTGTGAGGTGAGGGTGGGGGGGGGGGGGGGGGGGGGGGGGGGGGGTTGTGTGTGTGTGTGGAGTATAAACTGTGTGGCTGACTGGGTTTAAACCACAACACTTATATGTGTGCAAGTGATCAGAATGTGGAAGAATGTAAATGAAAACTAAACTGCTGACACGCAAAATCGGTTCATTGAGCAAATACAAAGGTGCTAGGAATATCACTACCTGCTTTTTATCCCCAACTCCCAAAACTTAAGTAGGTTACCCCTCTCCACTCACATCTAATGAAATGTGAAAACCTTGTATGTATACCTGCCTCACATCACCTTGATCATTTTGGATGTGAGATACATGTAAGTGCTCTTTCACACCAAATCCAGGGTCAAATCAATACTTTAGAGGTGCCTTTTTTTTCTTAGCAGAGCAATTCCACAAGCCTTTACAGAGAAGTGCTTGACTTTTAGTGATCCTAGATATGTAGGAGGGAACTGTGTAAAAACTTCTAAGAGGAAAATAGAAGATGTGAAAGATATTATCTTTGAGTATTCTGTGGTTATGATCTTTTGTACTCCATCAGAACCTAAATTTTCCCACTGTGCATAGCTAACATAGCTGTGTTAGGCAAGCACGGAACTCTATTACTTTCATTACTGGCTCTTTTCCCTCTCATTGCTTTTCATATCTGTTTGTCATGTTTTTTCTTAAGTCCTGATTCTTCACCTTGTGCCCTGCAAACAGAGCTTTTCATGGAATTCCACTGAAATTAACAAATTCACTTATAGAAAATGAAGAAACAAGGTGTAGGTTCTTTAACTGCTTTGAGGCAAGGGTCATGTCTTCAGATAGGTCTGTACAAGGCCAGGCAGTGGAACCGAGAGCGTGAATTTTACAGGAGTGCAAATAATGAGTAATAATAAGAAAAGGAGTATACTTATAATCCTCCTTTAACAATGTTGGCTAGTATTTATATTTTGCAGCATAGCAGTGATAACTGAGGAAATTGGTGCTTGATTTTCTCTCCAACAAACAAATTACTAGATATTTATGAGCTTAGTATTGTATTTTGGCACATAGAACAGAAACAGAAGAGTTTGCTAATCTATCCTGACACATGTTCAATATTATTTTAATGTGTCCATTTCAATGCTATCATCAACCTCATTATGTCATATTTTAGAAATTGCTGGTTTATTTCCATGTTACAAAAAGAAAACACTTTGATGATTTTGCTTGGAAGACTTTCTCTATTGTTCTAATTTGACAGTGTATGTCAAACTGAGAGACTAAAATCAGGATCATGAGTCAGTTCCTGGTTTCAGTGTACCTGGATTTTATTGTTATGTAAGCAAACACTGCACATTTTCCATAGACTTGAAAGTGCACTTCCAAGTTCTTCTACAAAGTTGCTGTCTATACGTTTCCCAGGACTTCTAAGAGCTCTATCAAATATTCTAACCCGTAGCCAGAAATGCTGAGTTAGTGACCTAACTGCCTATTACCTCTTAAACCAGATTCTTCTGCTAAGTCCATACAATTTATTTTGATGGCAGAAACCATTGCTGATCTAATCTTGGGGACCTCTAAAAATCATTACCTGAATATGGCAAATAACAGTTTTCACCTGTCTTTTTCAGTAGTCTAAGCAAAAGCTAAACATAGATTCTTATTGAGTTAGTAGACCAAATCCTTTGGTTCCTTCAAAACTTTACTCTCCAGGTTACAGGGACTTTCTTCACTTGTCCTTGATTGAGGTCCAAATTATTTTCCTTAGTTAAACTTAGTGCATGAGTTCATTTAAGATGGCCACAAAAGGACCAACTTTCAGTGCATCTTTCAAATCATCAGTGTCTCCACTGTCTGTCCATCACTAGGAAATTCATCACTTCCAATTAGTAGCCCTGCTGTTTCTTCATCACAATGTATGTTTGAAAATAGCATTATTCACAACACATCCCCTCACGGCTTTTTGCTAACAAACATCAGGCTCTCAGGGGGGACCATATTGACAGGGTTGGAACCTAGATAATAAAAGTTTAATTATTATAAGCAATGATGGTATTTAATAATTGTGATCACACTGGGAACAATTTCCAAGAAGAATCACTTTTGCTTCATTACAATGTGTGAGTGATGATACTAATAAAAGCTCACATGAAGAACTCTACAATTCCCCACCTGCTTCCCCCAACAAATATTAATTATTGCTCTACAAAATGCTGCAGCTGAGAAGCCATTGAGCAAGGATTTTAGTTGGGCTTGGCAGGATTAACCACTCTCTGTAATATGAGAGACAATGAAGAAAATCAGGTGCCACCACCTACAGCATAACAGAGAGACATGGTTGGTCCATACTTTCTCAGTTAGGAAAGTAAAACCAATCTAAACAAACATGTTATCAGGAGGTGAAGAAAGTAACAAGCTTAGGAAATTAATTGCTTTTACAATTAATAACTTCAGACTTCCTTCTTCTCTTTTATTTTTTTTTTTTTTTTTTTTTTCCCCAGCTGAGCAGACATGTGACTAATGCTGCGTTCTATCTCCTCAAATAGGAGAATAAACATATGAGTCCATTCAGTGTGACATGTAGTCTGGAAATTAAAGCCTGCTGTTGTGAGCCCTGAAGGTTGGGAATGGAGCCAAATGGGAACAGATCAAACTTAAAGTTGCTTCAAAGACTGATTCAAATGTCCTGTTCAGTAAAGTGGAAGCTACCTGTTTCCTTATCCTGAGTCTAAGTAAATTTTGCTTTTTGGATATGTAGCAGCACAGGGCTACCTAAAAATATCAGGTATGACTCCTTAAAAATATGTAGCAGGGAGATTTCTTAATGCATGATTGGTTTTGTTCCTTTTTAACATTTGGCTTCTTCTCTGCATGTTTTTGAACTCCTTTGTGGAAAAAAGGCTGATGTGAAATCCTCTGCCAAAGCATTTCAATGAGAATGAAACATGAGAGCAACATCTAGCTTTCAGGGTTTCAGCTCAAAGAGAAAAAGTGACAGACTGCTGTCAACCTGACTGGGTAAAGCTGTTCTGTGGCATTTATAGGAACAGGATGGTCTAGGCTCTTACAACTATAAAAAAATAACTGGCATTCAAGAATGAACAGGGCCTGAAGAAATAAAAAAAGGATGAACTGTAAGATTGGTGTCAAATTCATATTCACAACCAAACTTTGCCGCTAATTGGATCTGGTCTTTTTGCTCCGCCTTGTGTAAAAATAGTTATTACTACTATTTGAAGATGGCCCAGTCTAAAGGAGGGTCTGCTTCAGACATTAAATGAGTGACAGAAAGATGCAAAGGGACACATTTTTTCACAGAACAGTGGTTAGGGGAGCTAGGCAATGGGGAAGAAGCTTTGAACAAAACTGGACAGCCTACATCTCACAGGTTGATGGAATCAAATTCTATGAAATTCAGTACCAAAAATAAAGCACAATATTTAGCCAGTACATGAACTCAGCTGTAGCATGGGAAATAGCATTTGCATACAGAAGAGCTTCTTAATTTGTCATAAAACAGCTGTTCTTTTGAAGAGATAAGACGTTTCATGCATTCTGAACACATGTAGCATGTTGATCACTTTAAAACCAGCCATCTCATCATAAGATATGGGAAGCGATGTCTAGAAAATGATCAGTCATACACAGAGCCACAAACCTGACAGCAGGACTATCTGGAAATGTCTATGCTAATATCCCACTTTCTAAAAAGAACAAAAAATAACACAAATTATACTGAGGAAACCTCATGGAGATGCTTATGGATTCTGCTGGGAGATGTGAAAAAAAGTGAGATGGTAATTAAAGATGAACTCACCAGCTCACAGAGGTTCCTAGAAAGAGCTGTATTTTATTCCAGAGGATGACGGTACAAGAATGATGAGTTTCTGCATTGGCAAAAGTATATTACAGTGACTACTATAGCTTGTTCTTTAAAACCAAATGAATCACCCAAAAAAGCCTTTTTTACAATGGATGTTTTTTCTTTTGCCATCCATCTGTTTGAAAAAACACTGAAAACAAAGGAGTAAGACCAATTATCCCAGAATGAGTGAAAAATGCACTACTTCACAGCACGTGAAGAAAGATGCCCAAAGTGACAGCTGACAAAAAAAAAATGATAAAAAAAAAAGGAACTACCTAATGATGATGATGATGATAGAAGGCTCAGGGTTTAAATTCTGTAGACTGCATGTACCTTTTCTGAGCAGAGTAAACACCTTCCTACTTCTCCTCTTACTACTCTTATACAGCATTTTGTTATTTCCTAGGCTAGTGTTTTTCTTGTGTTTCACAGCCACATCTAGGTAATTTTTCAATTCCTGTTTTGTTTATCAGGTATGTCAAGGCCTAACTGAATCTACTAAATCCATAAAAAAAAAAAAAAAAAGGAATTCTAATCTCTGAATCCAAATCTACCTTCACGGGTTTTAATTCAGGAATAGGTCTTGATTATTTTTTAAAATAGTTATATTCTCNAAATAAAACAATAAAATCCAAAAAAAAAAAAAAAAAAAAAGGAATTCTAATCTCTGAATCCAAATCTACCTTCACGGGTTTTAATTCAGGAATAGGTCTTGATTATTTTTTAAAATAGTTATATTCTCACAGACAAAATTCCATACAAGTTTATACATATCAAAAATTATCCTTAGGTAAATTTCTTCATCTGAGTTATGCCATTTCAAAGACATAATGGTTCCAACCCAATAAAACAGCACTGTGTGTAGATCTTTATATTTTTCAAATCACCATACAAGACATAGACTATTATCACAATTAGCTGAAATTAACAGATGAGGAGAATGTTAGAAATGTATTGCAATATATTTTCAAGATCATAAAACACTGGCATTTGTTACAGTGGCTCATGAAATCTTGAAGGAGAGGTTAATTTCAATTGATCTGGATTACAAGTACTTTCATACAAATGGGAAACTGGTAAAAGGGCCACACACAAAGATCAGTGAAAATGCAGACAAACAGAAGTTCATCACAATGAACAGTATGTGTCTAGCAGTTACTGTATCGATCACTACTGGCCTTGTTCTCATTTAGCAACTTCATCAGCACAGGGAAAACAAGCCCAGGAATTTACTGTATTTGTTTCATTTCTAAGTTAACTTATTTGGACTCTTTTCATGAACCTGTTGCATTTACTTCTTGTAAATATTCTATGAAATTAGTTTACCTGAAGAAATCTTCATGCAAATAGAGAATTCTAAATGAAGATAAATTCTTACAGGATACAAATCAAAATAAAAAAAAAAAAAAATCTGGAGTATTTTTACCAATAAGGAGGTTCTAAAATCACTGTCAAAAAATCCAGTCAAAATAAAAAAAAAAAAAAATCGGGGGATTTTTTCCAAAAAAGGGGGTTTAAAAATACTGTTAAAAAAAACAGATAAAAAAAAAAAAAAATCTGGAGTATTTTTACCAATAAGGAGGTTCTAAAATCACTGTCAAAAAATCCAGTCAAAATAAAAAAAAAAATAATCTGACCTCTGAGAACAGATTTTCAAATAATTTACCAAATATATTAAAGGGAAAGAATTAAATGTTTGCGCAGTTTAGTTCTTTTCAAAAACGCTAGAATAATAACTACTGGAAAATTCCATTTGAGAAAATAGTGTCCCACTTGTTCCAATGTATTTTGAATTTCTGCTAGGTGATTCCTATTCAGATGAAAAAAAGAAAATAGAAAACAAGCCAAAGGTTCTGTTTCATACAGACATACCTGTTTCTTTATTACACTCCTATGTTTCCAAATTTAAAGAGCACACAATTTGCTTCCTCACAGCTTCTAAGTCTATTCTCTAGTAAGTTGAGACTGAAATCACTTTTATTCCTCCACAAGGACATACTTATCTTTGCCTTTAATTTTTGGTACATTAATGGCTTATTAATATACCCCTTTGCCATAATACTTGTCAGACTTTCCATACCACCAAAATGTGAACATTTGCTTGTTATTTTGGATGGTGCCCTACAGAGCCTTCCTCTATCACATTATTTAAATAACTTAATTGCTCTATCAAAGATCCCAGAAGAAAGCTGCCATGGACATTTGTCAGCTCTTATCAGATCTGTAACTGTGAATAAATCAAAGATCTGACTCATGACAGTTATTAACATCTTCCAGAACAATGTTATGTTCATGGATAATTCAGAACAGAGAAAATGACAAAAATCCTCCAATAAACTATTTGTTTCAAGTTATTCTCCTAAATCTCGTTTTCACCAGTGGCTAAATTATCTAAAGAAGGCTTTTTTTCTAAACCCATTACTGTATTATATAAGAACTACAACAAATCATTATATTTAGCAAAAAAGTTTAAAAATGAATTTTGCCATGTTGAATCCTACCTAACTGATCATTATGGCTTGGATTCATCCCCTTTCACTCCAATTTCCTAGCTGAAATACTCACACCAGGAACCTAGGCCCTTTCTATGATCAGTGCAGGGTGGAATAGCAATTCAAGACTATTTAGCCTACTACTTGACTCTCCTTGAAAATGCACCATAAAGTTTCCTCATCAGCTTAAAATCTCCACATTGTCTTGCATTATGATGTTTCTTCTTCCTTCAGTAACATGCTCAACTAATCTTTCTGTTATATTTGTGAAAAGAGATATCACAACAACAGTTTTCACTATCTGCTCAAAGAGACTGGAGTCTTGTGTGCCACAAGATTAAGTGAGATTAAATTTAGATATTTGTCTTTATCTAGTCCAGAGCATAAAAAGTCTGAAGTTTTCCTTCTGCATAGACTTGCATAGACTCGATCCTGCCCATTGATTAACATCAATAGCAATTTTTCATTGCAAGCTTTAGCTGCAGAATACTCAGTTAAAAATGACCATAGTCTCAGGTGTCACATTGTGTCATCTCTTCCTTTGAATGTCACAACTTGGCTCCATTCATAGCAGCCTGTAGGCTTCAGTTATCAGGATCTTTACTAAATATAGTAAGAATTTAGTTCCACCTATGTTTTGGAGACACCATGCTATCTGTGAATAACACAAAGTAAGGAACAATATTGTTTTTGACCCATAAAGCAGGAATTTTGAATGGACATTCAACAGGAAGGATTGGTACTGTGATATTCACTTACTGTGTTAAGGCAGAAGCATATGACTTTTGGTTTGCCATTCATAGGCTAAGTATGTGAGAATTCAGATACAGCCAAGCCAGATTTCACCCTCTGGTAATTCAATATCAGCTTCCACTTGGAATCCAATGCATTTGCCAATAAAATTTTATTTTAAAATTTATCTGCTAATAAGACTGCTCTCAAGGCAAAATCTATACTAAATTCTTTTGCAGCTGTATTATTCCCCTTCTCTTTCCAATAATTTTATGTCTTTGCTTTTAAACAGCCAGGTTTTTCCACAGTTAATGTTAGTTCTGCTTGAACAATTTATTTTTAGCCCATTATCTGCCATTTTTTAAATGTTTTTCTTGATGCTTTTCAAAAGAATCTATGAACAGAACTATGTTTTTAAGCAGCACTTGTTATTAAAAACTGTGCAACTGATAGTTTCTATATTCCCTGCTAAGTTAAAATAAAACCCCTACCAACTATTCCATGAGTTGCTTGAAAGATGGAATTTATATTTTAACTCCACTGTGGTAGGTACCATGTTTCTTCTCAGCTGTGCACTGAATTGGGAAAACATAATCTTTCCTTAGGCCAACTTTTACTATAACCTCTCTACATAACATAGGCAGTACAAAAGTAATCTTCAAGTTTATGCACACAAATAATACATTATTTTAACTACACTACTAAAGCAAAAGGCAATATCCTTGCTCACAGTGTGAGTACACTTGTAATCATGCAAACATAGCTAGTCCATTACAGCACTTTCCCCATAGTAAGTAGAATATATTGCAGCATCATAGGAAATCCAAGGTTGTTTAGCCTGGAGAAGGCTCCAGGAAGACCTTATTGCAGCTTTTCAGTACTTAAAGGGGGCTTATAAAAAAGATGGAGACAGACTTTTTTTGCAATTGAACAAGACACAATGGTTTTAAACTGAAAAAGGGGAGATTTAGACTAGATACAAGGGAGAAATATTTTATAGACTCATAGAATAGTGATGAGGGTGCTGAAACACTGGAACAGGTTGCCCAGAAAGGTGGTAGATGCCCCATCCCTGGAAACATTCAAGATCAGTTTGGACAGGGCTCTGACAAACCTGATCTGTTTGAAGATGTCCTTGCTTGTTGTAGGGGGGTTGGGCTAAATGGCCTTTAATGGTCTTTTCCAGCACAAACCATTCTATGATTCTACTGTGGTGCATTCACAGTAAAATTTGTAGTGACCTAAGTTTTTTAATAAGCAACAAACAAAATTGAAGTATTTCACATACAAACCAGTCAAATCTGTATCATCGTGAGTGTAGGTCATTTAAATCAGTCTATAAAAGTTCAGAAAATGATTCAAAATAGAACAGGCTGCAAAGGGAGTGAGGAGAATTAAGAGAGTATTTTGTCTCTTTGGCCTAAGAAAGTATCAGCTATCACCAAACCATTGTCAACACAATCTTGTTTAAATTTTTTATAACAATATCCATTTGATACCACAGCCTCTTTAAGCAATCTCTTCTGTTTCATAACAGAATCCTTACAGTTAGAAAGGTTTTAGTTAACCAGTAAACCTCACTTCCACAATAGATGTGATACACCCCTCTTTGTAACATCTTGTTAGATACTTGAAGAACATGTATTCTCAAATATCTGAAACTTTATCATATTCTCCCTTGTTTTTTTTTTCCTCAACTACACACACATAATACTTTCTNTTTTAGTTAACCAGTAAACCTCACTTCCACAATAGATGTGATACACCCCTCTTTGTAACATCTTGTTAGATACTTGAAGAACATGTATTCTCAAATATCTGAAACTTTATCATATTCTCCCTTGTTTTTTTTTTTCCTCAACTACACACACATAATTCTTTCTTGTTCTTATACCTCTGCTCCCATGCCTTCTGGGCCCTGTCAGTTGGTCTATCACTTAGAAACTAACACTGCTAGAAGCAGTCCTTTTCATGTATTATATAGTGTTATAAATTCAATCACAATTCTATGAAGTGATACCTTTATGTAAACACATAGCATCCATATGTACAGCTCACTTGGGTATATGCCAATGTACTACATGCATATATATTGAATGCAATATACATATACGCTAATGTAAACTTCTTTTATGGATTAATGGTAATGAATTTCTTTGCTGTAGTCAAGCTTTCAAGTATAGCAGAAGAATGGGGAATAGAGTCAGACAAACATTATGTGCATATAAAGGTTACTTATAGCCTGAGAAGTGTCTTTTTGAAAATGCTAAGTTCTCTTTCAGAATCTATTGAGAAAGTTGTTGTGGTGTGAAGCTAATTAATTGCCTAGTGTAAACTGGACCATACAAATTTAATGATACTTAAAGGTATTTTTTGTTTTTTCTGGTTTTATTATTGGCAGGTAAACATATCTCATGACCTAAATGTTTGTTTCTAACTTGGACATATGGGAAATCAGCAATAAATTCACGGATGAAAAATCTAATGTCAGCTAACATTTTTGTTAAAGTGTCCTGGGTTCAGCAGTAGCAGTCATTTTTCTCCTTCTTAGCAGCTGGTGCAGCGCTGTGGTTTTGACTTTCAGCCTGGGAACAGCACTGATAACATCGATGTTTTTAGTTGTTGCTCAGTAATGTTTACTCTGACCAAGGACTTTCTCAGTCTCAAACTTTGCTGGGGAGGAGGGGAAGGTGGGAGGAAACAGAGACAGGACACCTGACCCAAACTAACCAAAGGGGTATTCTGTACCACAGCATGCCATGCCCAGTACATAAACTGGAGGAGCTACCCAGAAGGGCTAAATCACTTCTCTGGTTGGGCTGGATATCGGTCAGTGGGTGGTGAGTGGTTGTATTATCTCCCTCATCATTATTATTATTGGTGGCAGCAGTAGTGGTTTTGTGTTATACCTCAGTTACAGGACTGTTCTTATCTCAACCTGTGGGAGTTACATGCTTTTGATTCTCCTCCCCATCCCTACAGGAGCAGGGGGAGGAAGAAGGTGGGAGTGAGCAAGTGGCTGCATGGTTCTGAGTTACCATCTGGACTTAAACTACTATAGGAAGGCAGTGCAGTTTTGTCTGACAAGTATGCTTGGCTTTAAATAGTGGCTCCCTTGCTAGAAGGTTTCCCAGCATACTGCCCACACACAAAGTTTTCCAATGGCTTGATGCTTAAGGCTTTTAGGTCTAGAACCTGAAAGCTGTCTTTTGGGATCCAGACCAGTGGGCATTTGGCAAAGGTCAGGAACTATCACTTTGATGAAGGCTAGCAGCAGAAGCTGCCAAGAAAGTGAGTCTAAGTCTGAGCTACCATCCTGCCTGAGTAACTGATATTATCATCAATAAGGTAAAAGCAGAAATATGCCGATCAGTAGTTCTTGTAACAAAAAGGCAGGAGTAAGAACTGTGGACAAGAGCCACCAAAGCAACTTATTATGAAAGAAATTGCTGATAAATGTTATCTCTGGCACTAAAAAGAAGCTAATCTATGCAAAAAGCAACATCTCCCTCCATAAGAAAAGAGGGCATCAGTGACAACTCGTCTTGAGAAGTCTAAATCCTGTGCTGAGACATGTGAATTTGTGAATAAATTGAAACTGTTGAAATAGGAATAAGAGGAGATACAAATACAATTAAACAGTGCAAGTCAGACATTTTGTATTGTTATTTTTCTGTCTTTCATACATAATGCACATAATTCTCAGCAGCTGAGCAGGAAAAACAGAAGAATCTGTATCTTTAAAGGATGTTCCTACACAAAAGAGCAATATTGAATAACATCTGCACAACTTCTTGGCCTGAAAACAGCTACATTAATATGAAGCTGTCTTTGAGTTAACTAGATTTGCTGACAGTCTGGGCTTACTAGTTCAGACAAAAGGAGGCTCCACTAAGATGAATGGCTTTTGGCATCAAAAATATTTTTGTTGCAAAAGATGCGGATTTTCCAGCCTGTTTAAAATGATCAATGCACCAAGTTCCATGTGCAACATACAGATATGCCCTCACTCACAAATTACAGCAGCTTTAGTCCCAACCAGGGAGAGGACGGGGATCATAAGCTCTACCACTTTTACTTGAAATTCTGTTTAGAAGCCTTCATAATGTTAAATACTTCACCTGAATTTGGAAACAATTTCAACTTCACATCTAAATTTAATCTTTACTAATCAGAGCCTTCAGGGCACAATCTCATTGGTAACAGAGAAGAAAAAATAACAGTAGCATCATGTGTTTATACATTAATACATACAGAACTACACACATATACATAATATCACACCTGACAAGTGATATGTTGTACATCTTCCCTTCCTTCTATTCCTTTTCTCTACTTTACTCAGGATGTCCTACTCATAATTTATATACCCTGTAGTTAAAAACCAGTCATGATTATTATTGAAGCAGTCACAAAGTATGCAAGAAATCTGTATACTGAGACAATTCTTCACCACTTTCCTTTTTTTATCACTGTAGGTGATGTTTCAGTGCTTCAGACTGCAGTCAGTCCATGGCAGGAATTATCTCTCTATCTGTGACTACAAAATCCAAGAACAGTAGGACCTATGATGACATAAGCTTCTAAATCTGGATAGACAGGAAAGTTATACAGAAAAATACATGCTAAATGGTAAGTCTGTCTTTTAGAGAGCCAATGGCATATGTAGTATGTGATTTCATGAAAGGCTTCAGTTAGCAATAGTCCAAACTTCCTAAGCTGTAGATATGGTACCCTATGAAGTTACCAATACCTGTTTCTCCTGAATTGCTTCAAACGATCTTTTCTCGGACCCATTCATAATTAAAAATTTTTCCATTTTCCTATTAAACTCCAAACTACATAGAGCATGCCAAGAAACTTCCTTCTCCTACACAAAATAAGTGGTCTAACATAGGCACTCTAAAAGTTTCAGTATGGTACAGTGTTACAGGAAAACAATAAGGAGTCAAGTTGCTTATTCTCTTGGTTAGGCTGTCTGAGCTTCTAATAATGTCAATACAATATTAAACATAATTCCTATACATCACATCAACAAAGCAGTAGAATGGAAATCCATACCTGCAGCCTCCAGCCCATTAAGTTCTTCTGATGAGGTCACTCCTGATTACAAAAGTAGCACACTATGTCTGAGACCCCTTCCACAGTCAGGTAGTCAAGACATACCACTGCTTTCTCTTCACTGGCAGCTTGCTGCTTACTCAGCATCCCTTTTCTCTTTCTTAGTATTGTCTGCAGAACAGACTGTCCAGAACAACAATGCAGGGAGCTGGTTGTTTTAACTCGTCCACCCAAACTGTTGCATGATTTCAGACAGGTCAGAAGGCTCTGCCTAACATACAGACACTCTCTGCCTGTTTAACTCTTGGCCTCTTTCAGCTAGTTGAGGTACACATAGATAAAATGACAATATTCATCTCTTGATGCTCGAATTCACCTGCAGGTGGAATAAAGCACAGCAAAATAGTGATATCAGACCTATGTGCAACTGCTTTACTGTGTACTACAATATCCTACATTTTTGTTTTCTTTATGTCTTGTCTGCTCTTGTCCACCTTCATTTGTCATTTTGCCAGAAAAGAGAAGAAAGAACCAGCATTCTGGCAAACTTCCAGGTTGGAAAACTGTAGTTGGACTACCTATATTCTCCAGATGGCTTCAATTGGACAAGCTATTTTTTACCCATTTTCTTACAAACACTGCTTGCAGCGTTGGTGCAGAGGTTTTGCTGCATTTCCTGCTGAGAAAGGACTTTCTGGAAGAGTGCACAAGGGACATTTATAGATGAGAAGAGCTATAGGAGACCATTATGCTGAGGAAGGTGAAATGAGAAAGCAGTTATTAACAGCAATTTATTTAACAAACATGGATCTCTTTCTACCCCAATTTTTCCAGGAACACTTGATGATTTTTTCATATGTACCTATTGTGTAGGATTATTCCTTACACAATTCTGGACTAATTCTTGGCCTTCAGCTTATTTATAAACACTGAAGTTTATAAAGCTCTAGAAGAGTTGCCTGGTTTTGACTGAGTCTACAGATTACAGTCTGTTTCTGTTCCTTCATTATAATGAAGTTTCAAAATCAAGTTTCCAGAGCTAATGTTCATGTTCACAAACTCATAATTTTCTTCTCATGATTCACCTTCAGTTTTTCCACCAGAAAAAAAAGAACTTTTTCCCATATATCCCTTCTTGAAAGCTCATTTTTCAGAATACCAAAAAAGGAACCTGTGAATATTTCAAATGCTGCCTTGGGCTGTGTTTGTTCCTGTGGTCTGTACCTAGCTCTGAGAAAGCAACCAGAAAGATACTCTACAAGGAAAAAAAAAATGTAGGAAGGCAAGCATAAAAGTCTAAGACTTTGGCTAACATGTTTAACATCAGTTGTTTCCTTCTTTGTGCATTCCAAGAGAACACAGTGGGGAATTCAGTATGTAAATACTTGATTATTCTGCAAAAGCCAGAGAACACCACATGTTTTTTTCTGTGTCTAGAGAAAGTAAAGAAATCACTTTACTGTCCATTGCAGATGCTGTCTAGTTCTCTGCTGCTACATAGGGGTGGCCCAGAGTCCTGCTCCAAAAGCTGTAATTATATTTGGACAGCTTGGGGTTTTAAGCAATCATAGAACTTCAGGAACTGGGGATCTACAGAAATCACTAGTTGATATTATGCTGGACAGAGTGTTTTGAAGATACAGATCTATAGAAGAAAGAGCCACAAAGTCAGAGGTCATGGGACTCAGTGCATTGCAATTGGCAAGTTCCTACAGTTAGGAAAGCAGCTGTTACTCTGAAGGTACACCTAACAAAGAAGGCAGCAGCCCAATCTGTGCTACACATCAAAATGTCACCTGCTGCTCTGTGCCTCCACTTTCCCAACAGAGAACAGCATAACCACTAAAGTCTTGGACCCGCCTTCCAAGAAGATCCATAATATTGGCATCAGCCAGAAGACCAGCATTGATAGGGCTTCTTATACAAGCTACATTTCCTCAGAACAGTGGTGCTATTATCAAAAACTTCATTATTCTTTAATTATTCAGAAACAAAACAACATAAAAGGGCAGGAGGCATTTATGATTAGGAGCATTTCACTTTATAGCACACTTTGCAAAACCTGGGATCAGTCTAGCTGTAAAGGCAGCAAACTGAGGACTGGGCTGCTGGCAGAAAAGACAGGGTGAAGCCTCTCAGCTCTAGAAGTCTTTGCCCTTTTTCAAAAACCTAGTTTTAATGATGAAGAAATAATAAGAACATATAATTTGAGGTCAGCCACAACTGACTGGTTTAGTACTTCTAGCACTTTGACACCTGTATTTTCAGAAGTCAGCTAATAGAGGTCATGTCTACAATAGCCCTGTCTACACCAGGTTTTTCATCTAGACTAGTATTAGTTACCAGTTGTTCATTTTTATCCTAAAAGAATCATACCAAAATTTCTGTCCATAGCAAACAAACAAGTTCTGTCTTCCTGATTTTGGTGTCCTGAGCAAAATCTGCCAATTTCAGTGAAAGCAATAAACTTGATCTCAGAGATGCAACTGCATTATTGTGAGGAAAGTGAAGCCTGCTTCAAGAGTTGCAGACACAAGGAAACATTTCAAATGCAGAAAGGCTCATCACATGAATTCTAGGAGAGGAGCTCACTCATACCTACTGCTCCCTTCACCAGTACACCTTTGCCTGCATGTAGTCAGGCTTATTTATTTTCTGAATTGTTGCCTACATTTATTGACACAGACATCTATTGCTGAGGAATGTTTTGAAAAGTAATATTACTTATTAATTAATTAATAAGGTTTGCAGAAAAGTTTAGACCAGTCAGTCTCACCTCTGTGCCTGGCAAATCTTGGAGCAGATTCTCCTGAAAGGCATGCTAAGGCACATGAAAAACAACAAGGTGCTTGGTGGCAGCCAGCATGGCTTCACTAAGGGGAAATCCTGCCTGACCAATTTGGTGGCCTTCCATGATGGGGCTACGGAACTGATGGACAGGGGTAGAGCTGTTGATGCNAAAACAACAAGGTGCTTGGTGGCAGCCAGCATGGCTTCACTAAGGGGAAATCCTGCCTGACCAATTTGGTGGCCTTCTCTGATGGGGCTACGGAACTGATGGACAGGGGTAGAGCTGTTGATGCCATCTACCTGAACTTGTGCAAAGTGTTCAACACTGTCCCACACAACATCCTTGTCTCTAAATTGGAGAGACATCAATTTGGTAGGTGGGGCACTCGGTGGATAAAGAACTGGTTGGATGACTGCATGCAAAGAGTTGTGGTCAATGGCTCAGTGTCCGGCTGGAGGCCAGTGATGAGTGGTGTCCCTCAGGGATCGGTGTTGGGACCAGTCTTGTTCAACATCTTTGTCGGTGACATGGACAGTGGGATTGAGTGCACCGTCAGCAAGTTTGCCGATGACACCAAGCTGTGTGGTTTGGTGGATACGCTGGAGGGAAGGAATGCCATCCAGAGGGACCTTGACACGCTTGTGAGGTGGGCCGATGCCAACCTCATGAAGCTTAACTATGACAAGTGCAAGGTCCTCCACCTGGGTCAGAGCAATCCCCGGCACAGCTCCAGGCTGGACAGAGAAGAGATTCAGAGCAGCCCTGTGGAGGAGGACCTGGGGGTGGTGGTCTATGAGAAACTAAACATGAGCCGGCTGCAGTGTGCGCTTGCAGCCCAGAAAGCCAACCGTATCCTGGGCTGCATCAAAAGGAGTGTGACCAGCAGGTCGAAGGAGGTGATCCTGCCCTTCTACTCAGCTCTCCTGAGACCTCACTTGGAGGATATGGTACTGTTGGAACAAGTCCAGAGGAGGGCCACGAGGATGATCAGGGGACTGGAGCACCTCCTGTATGAAGACAGGCTGAGAAAGTTGAGACTGTTTAGCCTGGAGAAGAGAAGGCTGTGTGGAGACCTCCTAGCAGCCTTCCAGTATCTGAAGGGAGCCTATAAAAATGGTGGGGGTGGACTCCTCATTAGGGACTGTAGTGACAGGACAAGGGGTAACAGGGGAAAACTTAAATAGGGGAAGTTTAGATTGGATATAAGGAAGAAGTTATTCACTGCTTAGGGTGGTGAGATGCTGGAATAGGTTGCCCAAAGAAGCTGTGAATGTTCCATCCCTGTTGGTGTTAAAGGCCAGGTTGGACAAAGCCTTGGGTGACATGGTTTAGTGTGAGGTGTCCCTGCTTATGTCAGGGGGGTTGGAACTAGATGATCTTAAGGTCCTTTCCAACCCTAACTATTCTACAATACTATGATTCTAAAAGGATCTTGCTGGACACCATGTGGAACATGAGCCAACAATGTGCTGTTTTGGACAAGAAGGGTAACAGTACCCTCAGCTGTATTAGGAGGAGTTTTGCCTGCAGGTCAAGGGACCTCATCCTTCTTCCCCTCTGTTTAGGACTGATGAGGTCACACTTGGAGTACTGTGTTCAGTTCAAGTCTCTCTGTATAAGAGAGACATGGACATACATAGAAGCACAGAAATATAGAATCACAGAATCATAGAATTGTTTAGGTGGAAAAGGCCTTTAAAGATCATTGCATTCAACCGTTAACCTAACAGAACAAAGTCCACCACTGCATCATATCCCTGAGTGTCACATCAACATGTTTGTTAAATTCCTTCAGAGATGATGACTCAATCACTTCTTTGTACAGCTTTTTCCAGTGCTTGACAATCCTTTCAGTGAAGGCATTTTTCCTAATAGCCAATCAAAACCTCCCTTGATGCAGCTTGAGGCCACTTCTTGTTCTGTTGCTTACTGATTGGTAGAAGAGACCAACACTCCCCTCACTACAATCTCCTTTTAGGTAGTTGTAGAGAGCAATAAGGTCTCCCTTGAACCTTCTTTTCTCCAAGCTAGACAGCCCTTGTTCCCTCAGCCTCACATATTGGAGGCAGTGCAGCAAACGGCCACAAAGATTATGAAGGGACTGAAGCATTTCTCTTATGAGGAAAGGCTGAGACAGCTGGGACTGTTCAGCCAGGTGAAGAGAAGGCTCAGAGAAGGAGACCAATTTGCTCAATACCACTCAGTTAGCCAGGTAAAGCCTAGCGTGACTAAGAGCATTTGACAGGTAATGCCTCACCAAGACAGACTGTCATTCCCAGAGAATACAGAGAACTTCTACGAACTGTTCATCCAATTTACGGACACATTAAAAGTACTTCAAAGTCTTTCTCCATAACATCCATAGCACAGTTTCTATTCTGGCCACAAAGTTAGCTCCATATATATAGAACTGCTTCACTCTTAGCTTTTAATCTAGTTCAAATACATTTTGGAAAGATGTGTGGAGAACTCTGCTAGATGTGGCAAAGGTCATCTGGAAAGGGAATACATTGTAGGAAGAGTTATACGGGCTAATCCACAGGAGGCTGAGAGTCCCCTGGCCCTTGTCACCTGAAGATAAAGATAGAGCTGTGAGATAGCTGAGAGCCATAGTGCAAACTATTATTTGAGAACCTACAAGACAGTAGGTGAAAGTGGGGATTGTATAATCCAGCCTCGGAGTATAAAAAAGTCACAGCAGGCTTATTTTAAGACGGGGGGAGTTGTACTACTTCTGCTTTTTAACTGACACAAAAGTTTTCAAGATAAATGTGGAGAGTTGCTTTTAAATAATGACCTCTAATGGCATGTTCTTCAGGATTATATTATAAAAATTATATTTTAATACCTGTATAAGGATCCCATTCATATTAAACAACCAAATGACCCAAAAGAGAAGACTGTGGGTAAATGATGGATCAGTTTATGCAAATGGCTTCTCCCAAGCTTGGAATCCAGCCATTTTGACAGAGAAACACAGCATCTCTCTGTTAGCTCCCTGGAGCAGCACACTAAAATTCAGGGAAGAAAAAAAAATGACAAAAATGCCATAGCTGTCACCAGCTGCACAGAGAATCTGAAAGACAGGCTTTTGGCAATCCTAGTAAGAATTTAGCCTGGCACATGAGGTCAAATGATCTTACAAAATCAGAGCCAAAACTAGTTTTACATATCATCTAAAAGGTAATGATCTAAATTCATCCATTCCTGGAGATGAGCCTGGCATTATGACTGAGGAATGACTATTGTAGGCTTTCTGGATGATAACACAGCCTCTAGCTCCTCTTACAGCTGCCTGATTACATTTTTGATCTAATAGACACATTATTTTACATGCTGCAGGATATGAGCAGCAAGCTGAGGGGTAGAGAGACCTTGTCTGGTCCATTACATTTCCTGAAATCCTTTCTGTCTCACAGACAGCTGCTTGTACTATACAGAAGATTTTGTGATCATATTACATCGATTCTGCTGACTAACTGGATGCATTGCACTTTGAATTCTTCTAAATATCCCCACAGAAGAGTGGTACGTGGATCCTGGAGGCTTGTCATTCCTCTGTTGTCCTATGGCCATCAAATGGCCTTAAATTTGGAGCCTGCAAAATATTATCTGTCTGCTGCATGTCCAATGTCTCTGCCACATCATGAAATGTATAAACTATCTTTCTTTCACCAAGTGTTTTTTCATGGTAGCTTGTTGACCATTATTCTGGATTACCATAAATCAGGGCAGAAAGATATGGTTACTAAAGACAAGATCATACCAATGGCTCCTTTCAGTAAAGCACTGAGATACAGTGCTAGACAAGGTACAAAAGCAATGATTTATACTAAGAATAGAACTCAGCAAAAGGGATGCTTAGAAAGAGATGTGAAGCTGTTGTGAAGAATACCAATTTTCAGTGAAATAATGGTACCATTATATCCTCTTGACCTGTCTTTTGAAGATGAAGATTGAACTGCTGTTGACATCAGCATGTCTTAGCTGAGATCCTGTCGTGGTTTAAAACANGGCTCACAAAGTCCTTGGTCAGGGCAAACATCGCTCAGCAACAACCAAAAACATCGGCCTTATCAGCCTTGTTCCCGGGTTAAGTCAAAACACCAGCTACTAAGGAGAAGAAAAACTGACTGCAACTGCTGAACCCAGGACAGATCCTGAGCCTAATTTTCAGATACATAACAAATTCATTTGAAACTACAACAGAAATAAATATACTCTTGGTCTTGTAGAATCTGAACATTTCAGTTTGTAACCCATCTTGGGTTTGTTCAATTAAGGAAACAAGTTTTTGTACCAAGGATCCCTGTCTTACTACTTATATGCTTTTCCCAATTATCAGATCTTAAACATAAACATTTTCTTAGATTTAATTTCTGCAGAAAGCTCCTCATAAACAGACATATGTGAAAAAATCATGCAGTGATAAACAGACTGTGGTGCCTGAATTTGCTTTAACAGTCCAGATTGTCAATGAAAAATCAATGAAGCACCAGAAGAGAGGGAATGAAGCATAGAATCATAGAATCAACTAGATTGGAAAAGACCTTTAAGGTCATCAAGTCCAACTATTAACCCAGGACTGCCAAGACCACCACTGAATCATGTCACTGAGAGCCTCATCTATATGTTTTTTGAATACCTCCAGGGACAGTGATTCCACCATTTCCCTGGGCAGTCAGTTCCAATGCCTGATCACCCTCTGTGTGAAAAAAATTTTCCCCAGTATTCAATCTAAACCTCCCCTCGTGTAGCTTGAGGCTGTTTCCTCTTGTCCTATTGCTTGTTACCTGGGAGAAGAGACTGACGCCCCATCTCACTAAAACCTCCTTTTAGGTAGTTGTAGAAAGTGATAAGGTCCTCCCGGAGCCTTCTTTTCTCCAGACTAAACAACCCCAGTTGCCTCAGCTGCTTGTCATAAGACTTGTGCTCCAGACCCTTCACCAGCTCTGCTGCCCTTCTCTGGACCCACTCCAGCACCTCAATGTCTTTCTTATAGTGATGACCCAGAACTGAACATAATATTCAATGTGCAGCCTCACCAGTGCCAACTACAGGGGGATGATCACTGCCCTAGCACTGCTGGCAACACTATTTCTGATACAGGCCAGGGTGCCATTGGTCTTTTTGGCTACCTGGGCACATGTTGTCTCATGTTCAGCGGCCATCAATCAGCAGCCCCAGGTCCTTTTCCTTCGGGCAGCTTTCCAGCCACTCTTCCCCAAGCCTGAAGCATTGCATGGGGTTCTTGTGGCCCAAACACAGGACCTGACACTTTGCCTTGTTGAACCTCATACCATTGGCCACCGCTCATCAATCCAGCCTCTCCAGATCCCTCTGCAGAGCCTTCCAATCCGTCAGCTTATCAACACTCCCAGCCAACTTGGTGTTGTCTGCAAAGACATGGTTAAGATCATTTAAACTATCATAAATTAGTATAATCTTTAATTTGTTTTCTTTTAAAATCTAAAATGCAAAAAAAGATCACTCGGTGCACCAACCCAAGATCACAGTTTCAGCCAGCCCATACTGTCATCTATTTTAACCTATTTAATAATATGGGATTGCTTCTATCTATCTGTAGCAGTATGACATAACAGCTCCTCATTAGACCCTGAAAATACATAGCCACAATCTCAGTCAAAGCAAGCCACAGGTCATGAGGCATTTTGACAGCCATGGCAGTCACTGAAATCAAAAAACTTCAATTGAAATTGAACAAATGACCACTGCTAACTCCTGTTCTTAACAACAGACCTTCATCAATGAAAAAAGGAGCTGTATCAGGAAGAACAGGGAGGAGAGTAGGAGGGGGCATCTTCTGACTGAACTAGTGGAATGTTCTAAGATTGAACAGTGTTGGTTGTTCTAAGCCCCTGAAATCAGCTTGCAGTAGCCTTTGCTAGACTGCCAGAGACAACTTTGAATCCCAACTGGATGTGAACTGTGCATGTGACGACCCCTTGCTCTTCTGCACCAGGCAGACTGTCAGATTGCCGCTAGTGTGAGACTGGTGCTGAAATGATAACAACTAGTAACTCTGTGAGTCCCTAGTCAGAAGAAGCAGTAACAGACATTTGCCTTTTGTCCTTCTTACACAAAGCAGATACAGCAGACACAGGTACATTCAGTGAATAACACCATCTCCTCTTGTTCCCTGTTTTTCCAGGGCTGACCTTTCCAACTCTATCGGGAAGCAAATTGTGTGAGTTTTGCACACAAATTGGTGGAAGTTACCTTGTTGTCTTCTTTACACCAATTCCCTGTTTATACATCTTACACATGGGTTCAAACACAAACAACTCCAGAACCCTGAAAGAGTACAGTGAAAAACAAGATTTGAGTGTATCAAGCTCATCTAGCTGCTGGCCAAACCTTTAGTTCTTAGGGATCCAGGTTCCTACAGTGTTAAGACAGGCTGGCTACATGTAAAGCATCTGGGAACATTCCCAGGCACTGGAACTCAACCATCCATACTAGGGAATTAAAACATTGCCTGCTACAATTTTGGCAGGTCATAACTAACTCTTTCCCATGGACAGCTCATTCCAGGGACGTTTCCCAATAGGCAGTTAGCACACAGCCAGCCTGTTTTGGAGTTTACGAGCGTTTGTTAGCATGGTCAATGGGCCATTTTGTGCCAGTTGGCCTAATTGTTTGGGAATGTTCCTGGGAAGTTTTAATATTATAGTTTATTTTTGAGCCAATGTAGCAGCTCACCACTGTCAAAAGGGGAGGACTTGTTCTTTCTCTTGACTACATGAACCTACCTCCTCCTTTATACCAGTTCTGGTGCCTGTCAAGACCTTTTCTGAGCCAATTCAACTCTGTAACCTGCAGAAAAATGTTTACTTTCTTTTGCTAGTGCAGGTGATTGCTTATTAAAGAATATGAACTGGGTCACTGCTGAGCCTGGCAGACACCAAAGCCAGTTTAAGAAAGGCATGGATGTGTTTGGAAAGAGAAGGGTGAAATAGCAGGGTGGAGCAGGATTTCTTCTCAACAAGATCTCTCTAGTGAAGGATCTCTCTAGTGCCAATGATGCGTTAAGCTGTGCCTTGTAACTACACTTCCTGTGTTACTGAAAAGAATTTAGACCGTATTTCCAAGAGCATCTTGAGCTGATGTGAGCTATCACTGCTGCTGCAAGTGGAGGGTATTCTTGGTGGACTCTTTCCATCTGTTCATTTCCCATATCTCTTCCATCCCTTGTGCCATGTATACTGTATATAGATAGCAGTGAGTGAGCTGGACCAAGAAAACTATCATCATGAAAAAAAAAAGTCATTCCTTGATCTAGTTCACAGCTTAACCTGCTTATGGAACTGCAGTATTGCATAGCTCAAGAGACATGTTCGTATCTAAAAACCTCAAGAAGGTATTCAGATTAAACAACGGCAGATTGTAGATCATATTTGAGAGATCATGGCAAACAGGTGAAGTTCTCAATGACTGGAAAAAGGGCAACGTAGCCCCCATCTTCAAGAAGAGGAAAATGGATGACCCAGGGAAATACAGACCAGTCAAGCTCACTTCTGTGCCTGGCAAAATCTTGGAGCAGATTCTCCTGAAAGGCATGCTAAGGCACATGAAAAACAACAAGGTGCTTGGTGGCAGCCACCATGCGTTCACTAGGGGGAAATCCTGCCTGACCAGTTTGGTGGACTTCTACGATGGGGCTACGGAACTGATGGACAGAGGTAGAGCAGTTGATGTCATCTACCTGGACTTGTGCAAAGTGTTCAACACTGTCCCACACGACATCCTTGTCTCTAAATTGGAGAGACATCAATTTGATAGGTGGGGCACTTGGTGGATAAAGAACTGGTTGAATGGCCACAAGCAAAGAGTTGTGGTCAATGGCTCAGTGTCCAGTTGGAGACCAGTAATGAGTAGTGTCCCTCTGTTCTAGGCCAGGCTGGATGGAGTCTTGGGTGACATGGTTTAGTGTGAGGTGTCCCTGCCCATGGCAGGGGGGTTGGAACTAGATGATCTTAATGTTCTTTCCAACCCTAACTATTCCATGATTCTAAGATGGTGGTTAGAGGGGAAAAAGTACTCTAAATGTAGATAAGGATTCAAATATTATTGTAAAACCAAAGACAGCTTATATAGATTTCCTTCTCATAATTGTTTCTTTCTGTTCTAAAAGTTGTATTTTCCTAACAGCATTAGCTGTCAGAGCCTATTAAAAAAATACATATCTATAATTAAGTTGAACTCAATAGGATATGGGGCTCAAAAAAAGTTTATTTTTTGTTTTGTTCATTATGACAATCCAGAAACAGTGAATACAAACAGCTTTTTGGTGCAATAACTGAATTCATTCTAGTGTGTTGTAACATACTTATTGCAAGCATGCCTTCTTTCAAAGTGTATTCTGAAAACACAAGTGGGAAGAGACAGTGGAAGAGAAACATTAACTTTCTGTTGCTGTCGGACCAATCTAATTTGTAGTATCCCTTATCACTAATTGCTTAAATAAGTTGCATTCTGCAGCACAGACAGGAGCCATATTATATTTTTGGAATTCTGATCCTACTCCAGAATGTCTCATGGAGAAGTTTTCATTACACTCTTGTGTAGGTTTTTTAATGGCTCTAAGCAGCTAATTAAGTTATTCTAACAGGAATAATATCTTCCACACAAAAAGCTTTCTAGTGGTTTTGTTTGGTCTTAAGTCTCCTATATAATTTTTCCACTGAGAGTTTTAAGACTTCAGAAAAGGATGGTGCTACTATTTGTTAACTTCCCCCCCCACCCCCCCCTCCCAATCTCTTTCCTCTCAAAGACCTTCACAGGCTATTTAAGAATAACCAGCGCAAAACAACACAGTTCTGTTGATCCAGCTTGCACTGTTCTGATTTTCACCAGTTGGGAAACTATCAAGGACAATTTTCCAGTGTTTGCTCCCCAGCAGTGTCTATTACTTGTGTCATTCACCACTACTGCAACTGCAACTGTGAGGTAACTGCTTTGGAAACAGAGCAGAGCTCAGAGATTTCACAGCACTGATCAATATGTACATTAATTACCTTGACCAGTTGAGAGTGATTTGAACTAGTCAAAATCTGTAAACAGAGACAATACCTCTTGTTGATCCATCCAATAAAACTGGGAGGAAGGTATAAAAAATGAGGCAGGAAACTTCTCTTACATAAAAGCCTTCTTCAAGCCCTCTTTAAGCCAATCATTTACATGGTTTAGGTATGTTTCTGGATTTGGATGAGATTCCTCCATACAAAGCCTTCGAACCCAACATGATTCCTTTCCTACTTTTCTTTTCTTTTCTTTTCTTTTCTTTTCTTTTCTTTTCTTTTCTTTTCTTTTCTTTTCTTTTCTTTTCTTTTCTTTTCTTT
>NDXB01002301.1:29079-63580 GCA_002631895.1 Agapornis roseicollis | reverse complement strand
GGACCCTTATTAAGAAAAAAAACAGAAGAAAAAACTTTAAAAAAAAAAAAAAAAAAGAAAAAAACAACAACAACAACAAAAAATAACACAGCACAGGTCTATACAATACACAGAAGAAAAAATTATTATATTCTTAACTATGTTAATTTCATTCTAAATGGAGGGTCAAGTCATGGGGATGCTTCATGTTTTTCTCAGCTGTTATATAAGTTGAGAAGCACTGTTTCCTACATGACAATTCCACTTCAGGAAAGATTTTGTTTCTAAGAAAGTAGAAGCACCTTTACAGTGCATATAGAGCTTTCCTGAATATCAAAGTATAAAATGCTAACCTTTAAGATCAGTTGCTTTACTGGGCAAAACACTCATTTACAGATTCACTGAACTGCCTCAAGCAGCATAAATGTCAGACAGACAGATACATTCTTCACCTTGTACAGGCTGCCACATATGGACTAAATCTTGCAATGAAATGAACACATGAAGCTCTTAATGGCTCTCTAAAGAAATGCTCAGTGATGTCAGACACAGCCGGATGTGAAAGGCACATAGCTGTGACATGTGGTCCCAGCTGTGGAATGACAGTTTATGAGGAGACAGAAGAATAAAGGGTACAGAACAAAGAGAAGAATGTGAGCAATGTCAAGTAATTTAAAAAGACATGATAAATAGGCATTTTTCATTAATTTAAATTATTTTTCCAATGAGTATGTTCTTTTTCACTATATTTCAGGTTTTATAGGATAACTTTTGCCAAAGAAAAAGAATGAAGGAGAGGAGAGGGCGAGAAGAGGGAGAGTAGAGGAGAGAAGAAGAAAGACGTAGCAAAGCAAGGCAAGCAAAGGGAAAGATGTTTATATAAAGGTTTCTCTGTACATACATCCCAAATTTTATTGCTTTCTCAGGCTCCCTCCTTTCTCCTGTACCAAAGTGCTGCCTGAAAGACAAAAAGCCAGCCTGACCATCTGTTCCCATCAGACTGCTGTGGTACAATTTGACCCTGCCAGGTATAGGGGATAAAATAGGCGAGTCTCTAGAAACTTTTCCAGCATTTTTTTTTTTATGGTTTTTAGATTTAAGGATTCTTAGTTTCACTTTAAAAGTCTCTTTATATAAGCAAAAATGGTAGACACCTATTAATATAGCACAGGCATTTCTATCTTTCTCAATTTGGCTTTAAATGAAGATAAGATAATAGCACACTATCAGAAATACCAGAGATTTCATGTACTTACATCATGCTTGTACTTATCATGTGCTTCATTCGGTCTGTGATATTTATCATCACTGTGTCTAAGAAGAACAAAGCAGCTTTATTACTTGGCTTCCTTATACGAAAAGCCTTTTCCCCCCTCTCAGATGTCAGTGAAGTATATCTCTTTTCTTGTGTTCTGCATCCAGAAATATTTCAATTCAAGTGAAACATTATTTTTCCAGAAGTCATTGAAATTATTACCAAAGTAAAACAGGGTATCATGTGATATAAACNTATCTCAGTTCTTGTGTTCTGCATCCAGAAATATTTCAATTCAAGTGAAACATTATTTTTCCAGAAGTCATTGAAATTATTACCAAAGTAAAACAGGGTATCATGTGATATAAACCCAGTTACTTTACAACCATGAAGCCAGTGAAGGTCACTATGTTTTTTCTAATACACTCAGAATAATAATTCAAAAAAACCTAAGCCAGGGCTTTTAAAACAGCAATGCAAGCTTTTTTCCTAGTAGTATCATTTGCAGGAATATAAACATAAGCTTGGAAATAAGTTAGAACACCATATGTTGCACAAAGACTTACAATTAAAACTCAGGTTGTGTATTTCACATACATTCTTATTTTAACAGAAATTGTAGCAGACTGATGAAAGAAACAAACTATAGTACCATGTTTCTATTTAGTGATTAATTGCAAGTTCAAATGAACAAGAAAACTTGATATTTAGAATGTGTTAGGCCATGAAGGCTCTTGCAGGTTACAGATTTTAATTCATTATGAGCCTCATATTAAACTATTACCATTTATTTAAATCAAGTATACATTTGTGAAAAACTAGGATAGGTGAACTCTGTGCTTAGTACACTGAGGACTTTATCCACAATGCTCTCAGGCCTGGTAGAATTATAAGGAAACAATATCAGTGCATGCATAATACATGCATTAATATATACAACACCTTTGAAAGACATCACTTAGTCCATCTAGAGGCTCTTGCAGTCTTCTGTAAACATAAACCTCAACCTAAGACATAAAATGGAATGAAATTAAATAAAACAAAACCAAAAAATCCCAACTGAAACCAAACCAAGCAAAACCAAATCAAATAAAATACATATATATATTTAGCTTCTCTTTAGAACAAGGCTGGGATCTTTCATATATCTTTATGACAAGAAAAAAGAGAAAGGATGAAAAGAGAAAAGCAGCCATGTGAAAAGTTGTAAAACATTTACTATAACCTGCTTTGCTTACCCTGGTGACGAAACTAAGGAGCAGGTGACCAAAAAATGCAAATATGTTGAAAAGAGCTTGTCAGAGAAGGGAAGAGAAGCTGCCTGTGGCAGCTTGCAGGGTCTGTGATCAGCAGGTTGTAATTAATTCCCAAAAGAAGGGAGCTACCTTGAAGAAATCACCAAGCTAGAGCCTTGAGCGAAACACCAGGTATACCTGTAGGTTTGTTTTGTATTTCACTGCAGGACTGTAGCATATCAATACTCATACTACCTTTAAAGTAGCTTTTAAATCTGGTTGTTTTGTTGTTTGTTTGTTTTTCCAAAGGAGATGAACTCTTCAGGATAAATACATTTTTTAATTATACTCTGCACAAAGCCTCTCCTAAGGCCATTGAAGGAAAAGTGCATAAGAGTACAAAGGTTACTGGGCTTGACCTGTTTGTTTGTACTAGCAGCCAATAGCATGCTATACCATTAAGGTCTTTAACCCAATTACAGGAGTGAAAAATATCTGTCTTCACTCAGACCTAAGGATAAAGTTGTGTTTTTAAAGGAGCTTATTATAAAATAACTCATTGGGCTGGGCTTTCTTGCAACCAGGCATCTTATACCGCCTGTGCAAACTTATCATGCTTCTGCATAAGACAAAATGTCCTGTGAAGAACTAGCTATAGATGGGAGAGAAAAATCTATATGAAAACATATTGCTTCTTATTCAAACAAATACAGTTTTTCAAAACATCTGGAATCCTAAAATAAACTTGTACTTGCTATTTTTGAATAGCTGGCTTATAGGGTTTGAGTTTGTTGGATAGTGAAGGGGTTGACTTACTGTGGAGCAGCAGAAATCCTACAACCCCATGGTTTGTTCTCCTAGATACAAGAAAAGATCAGATTTACAAGATTCAGCAGCAGGAAGAGTATGATTAGTTTTTTCTAACTCTTCATTTCACAGCTCCATTAATACTGTGTCCTCGGTGTTGTCTCACAAGCAGGTCTGATGTTCTCACTGGTTGCTAAAATATTTTAAGTATGCTGAGGAAAGACATTGAGGGACAGGTGGGCAGAGCAGAGCCATGCATGCAAAGAACAATTTAGGCATAATCTCCTGTGTAAGTAGACAGTCCTCCCTCATTACACTGACAGTGTATGCCTTGGAAGAACCTGACTGCACTTGGAGCTATTGTGCAGACCATGCATCTAGTTATTTCCCTTCCTGCATCCTGAACTCACACATAAATTGCAAGAAATTACTTTCATTTGCAGTTCACAGTGTGGTAAAAGGAAGTGGTTTGTGAAAGAAAAATAAACCAGGTCCAGGAAAAAACAAACAAACAAACAAACAAAAAAAAATAGCAACAACAAAAAAGCAACAATGAAGACAAATAAGAAGCAGGAGTAATGGTCTGGAAGCAAAAGGCTGGGACCTGGCAGTAATGAAAAAGGCAAGGCAATGAACAATCTAAAGTCATGGGATTCAAAATAAGGAGCCAGGCAGAACAGGACACACCAGCCAGAAAGCTAGAGTAAAGCAAGGAACAGTATCTGGAATTTGGTAAGAATGCTCATTACATAAAACAGTACTGGAACATTTTCTTGCTGAACATTAGAAACCTAGTGCCACTGTAACAAATGCCTGGCAATGAACTGATCTACAGAAGTCTATAAAGAAGCATTGTTAGCAAAGCAGTTGCCAGCTATCCTGCCTACAAAGCCTGTGGGATTTACATTCACCCAGCTTCCTGAATCTGAAATATCTTAAATTCACAGCTAATATAAAAACAAGTATCAATTGTACAAAACAAACAAAAAAAAAGTACGGATGACAGGGATGTTGGCTGTTTCAAAGGAGTATTCTTCCCTCCAGCTTAGCAGCAGCAGTGATGATTCCAATAGGGTTTAGTGGCTTATCTAAGTTTTGGTCAACTAAATGTTGATGATGCTTTTGAGGAGAACAAGGACATTAATTCAACCTCTACGTAAATGCCCAGCCAGTTGGTTATAATGTCCTCTTGTCCCAAAGTGCTCATATGGTTTAAATTACTACTTTTCATTCTGTCATGGACTGTTGTTATGCTGTTACAAATTGCTGTAGAGGTAGCTACTTTTCAGTAATGTAAAAGAAGCATACAAACTTTATACAGCTGTCACCAGAATGCACATGTGCTTTTGGTACAGCCGGTCTACATCATCCCATCAGAACCAACTGTACTAAGTGTACCAGGCTCCATCTCAGCTCCTACTTCAAGCTAGCTGCATTAACTTCCCTTTGAAATATGCAAAAATACCAATTTTTGATCAAGAATCAGGATCACTGAATGTTAGATTAGAGAGGTTTGAAAAATGAGAATGTTTTTAGCTGCTGATTCTTCCTGTGTTATAAAACCACAGCACAAAGTGTACAAGGAAAGCTATATAAAATTAACTTGCATTTACTGTGCTCAAAAGCTTGATATTTTTTCTGTTATGAAGTCCACCCTTTGAGCTTGCTGTAATGCAAGATGATTTGTGGAGTCTTGCCCCACAGTGCAAGGCCATTCCCCTGATGACGACTGGTAGGTCAGATAGCAGTGTTGCACTGAATTCTATCACATAAAACATAAGAGAAGATGTGGGTTTGTTCATCTGTAGCTGACAGAGACTCCTAGAGAAAACAGCCTTTCAGAGACAAGGAACCTTAGAGATGAAGATAATATCTGATAATTTAATTTTAGCATCATGTTACTTTTGTTACAAGCTTAGAAATATTGGTATGCTGGCAGATAGTGAATCCCAGAAAACCTAACCTCAGGGGAGACCTTTCAACTCATAACCAGTTCTAGGTACTTCATACTCTCTGCAGCAAGTGCCATAAGGACTTCTAAAACATCCACAGCATAAATGAAAAATGAGGCTGTAGCAATCTATACTGATGCAAAAACTCAAATTCAATAATTCATTTGTTGAATACAGCTTCTTTTTCATTGTTTAAATTCTCATGCTTGTTAGTTCTTTGGAAACCATGGTGAAAAATTTCCCTTATAAGCTACTTTTCATATATGTGCAAATTAGCAAAGTTCAGTGATTACTTTCTGCTTCATTTCAGTAGTCTTTGTTTTCACTCCCAAAATATGAACCTCTGGTACCAAAAGACAAGCAGGTGAACAGCTGATACTAGCATCAGATACACAACTGAACACTGGTTTCATTAGAAGCGTAACTCTTTCAAAATACTTTCTTTTCTTTTTTGTAATTTCATTTCATTTATCGTTTTTGTTATCACTCTGAGGTGAACTTGTTAATCAGAAATGCCTCAAAACCCTTGGTTTCTTCATTTTTTTTTTTCCCCGGAAATTGAAAATTATGTTCTTAAGTTATGCTTGCTATAATAAAATAGAATTTCTTTGTTTGGCCCCTACTCTATGCCTAGACATGGCTGGTGGCTTAGTATGTCCCAAAATGTCCACAGACAAAGGTGGGCTGACAGACACACCAGGAGACAAGATACATTAGCGACTGACCATCAGCTGCAGTTACACCACAGTCATTAGTGTCCAGATGAGATTCAGTGGGTCCAGCACAGGAAGGTGGCACATTATTGGCCTACATATGAGTAGTGGTAGACATTTCCACACCTTTCAGGTGATATCTCAAATTGCTTTAGTATAATTCACACAGGCATGCATCTCCTTATGTTCTCACTTGTCAGGTTTCAGATGGTATTTTTGACAATGTGGTGCCAGCAGTTTGACTACTGAACACATGCTGAATTCTGAACACCATGTCTCCAGCTGGAATCAAGGGTCGTTGGCAGGTGACACCACAGATGAAATCTGGTTCTCCGTACCTAGTCTTACAGTTGATGAGAGCTTTCATGTCAACACTAATCTCACTTCACTAAATGTGTTTATTTTGTAATACCAGTTTCTTTTTACAGATTTCCTTAACTTTTTATTGTGGCTCCTTTATGGCCATGATGCATATTGCGATGAAAGATGGAATGTCACTGCTGCATGGAGAAGGGATCATTACTGCTTTAATCTAAAATGAACAGCCTAGGGTCATTTGGATATTTCAGATTTAGAGATTAAAACTGTCTCATGCTGTAAAATGTAATGTAAAAATAGCTGTCTCTGTCTTCTGGATCTCATTTCCAGAGGATCTTATGACACTTGCCTAATACAGGCAAGAGCCATCTTTCCAACCCATAATCACAGTGAGAGGATGATACTCATTCATGCTGTTTGCACACTGCCAGTATACCAAAAAATGAGTATATAATATGCCTGTCAAATATATAGTCAAATATGTAAATAAATATAGATGTATTAAATATATAGTTGATCTATGTGAATATAAGTGAACAGCAGCTGATTTGGGTTATAATTCATCATCTTTGGTTTATAATACATCATCACTGAGGAAGTAAGAAAGAGAGGGAGATGGAGAAATTTGGGCTAAAAAGAAGAGAAGAAACTGTAAGAGAATGTTTATATGTTTTAGCACTGTGAGATCATTAAAATAACCGCAAATCAGGAGCATCTCAAAAACACAGCACAACAAAAATTCAACTAAAGACAATCTAAGCCTGAAATCAAGTTAATTCATTTCAACAGGCTTTTGATATTTCCAGATGTCATCTATAAGGAATAGCTACTGGCTGGTCCTAGTTCCAGTTTAAAAAGAGAGAGCGTTCAGCAGACTTTTATTCCAGTTCTCACCATTGTGTGTGAAGGACAGTAACAGTCCCAGCCTTTAAATAGCCCTCACTCTGAGCTATGGGAAGATTTTCAGCTGAAGGTGCTCAGTATTGTGTCAGTGACTTTAATGAAGCTATTCTGATTTTTACCAGATGACTATTTCACTCAAAAAAATCAAAGTCAGTGAAAGTCCCAGTGCTTCCCTAAAGGAGGTGAGAAATCATGACTGGCAGGTTCAAGCTGGCATGGTGAAGACTGCATGCTGTACTCCTTTCATGGATGATTTCAGCAGCACTCTGACACATATCCAAATTACCTGGTGGGCAGATACAGTTCCGCCTAGATACTTAAAGGATCACTCTGACTTACATGCAGTTGATTGGTGGCTGGGGGGTGTTTGTCTAAATACCACTGAAACTGTTTTTCTTTGCATCCCCAGGCTCCTTGAAAAGCCATCATTGAATCCCAAAGGAAAATATTCTTATCAGACACTTATAAACGTGCTCTTTGTAAGTACAAATTTCTCATACTATTATTTATCAAGGAGAAGCAAGGTCATTTCCTCTGTCCTTTGCAGTCAATTAGCTGTAGGAAGGCAGTCAAGAAAGCCATTTGAAAAAACCCCTTTGCCTTTCTCCATGCTTGAAGGACTTGGTTTTTCTTTTTCTAAGTGATGAAGCTCATTGATACCTGTAGTGAATACAGCAGACACTCTAGTCATTCCAAGTGCATGCTTAAGGCCATGATCTTCTCATGCATGTTAGTTTCACATGTCTTGATTTTGTCTCATTAAATGCATGTGCTGGTACAAGAATAAGCTTTATATCAATTGGTTGCATAATTCAGTGATTAGACCAAACTGAGGTTCAAACGCAGTTTAATTGAATAATCAAAATCAGGAAATGAGGGAGTTTTGCTTATCCACAAATTCCTTTAAAAGCAGTAATAGACTGCTAACAAATGCAGTAAAACATGAGAACAAAAATGCTGTGTGAAAAGGAGGTTGAAGCTTAGAAACAGTTGCTGTTGGGTGCACCCTGAAAACTTCTTGAGAAATGTACATTCCATTGAAAAGCCAAAGCACATTACAGGCTGGATTCTACAGCCACCACCAGGCAGCCTACCTCTGGTACTGAATTACATCAGGAGAGCATAGAGGTAGCAGTGCTATCTAACTCTGGCACAGTAAGGCAACTCTTCTGATCACAGGACTCCTCAGAGTCTCCCTGCAAACATGTACGGGTGTCACCTTACTCAGATCTGGCTCAGGTACTGCAAATAGGGAAGTGTATTGATCTATAGAGACTTACCAATGAGACTCACGCTCATAGTCACTGTAGGTCAGGATCAGATTTTTCGTGTCCCTGAAATGCAAATAATTCCAAATGAAGTGAAAGCAAATTATGCTTTGAATATTTAAAAATATCTATGATTCTTCTGGTATTGAAAAATCCTACTTGTAGTTCAATGAATAATATCTCAAATATTGTGATAGTGCAGCTTAAGAGGCAAAATAAATACTAAGGACACCAATTCAGAAAAGGACAGAGAATTGCATTTGTTAAATCTTAAGGAAAGTGCTTACAGGTCATAGAGTTTAAAACAGGGAACATGAGCATTCCTGTTATATCAACAGGTCTTATACCATTTGCTGTTGAAGTCACCCACATAATCAGATGTGTCTGGGAAACACAGCAGCCAAATGAAGATCAGCGACCCTTTGAAAATACCTCCTCCCAAAGCCTGATGACTGCCAGGTAGCTCTTCATTCACAGAGGAAATACAAATTGTCAATCACTAGAGAATGCAATGAGCAGTAAGCATGTAAGGATGAAATTATTGAAGTAAGCACCATCTAAAAAGAAAGCAGTCTTCAGGGATCCACAAGTATCTGCTGTCCATAACCCCAGAACGTACTTCCACTCTTCCTGTAACAAAATGTAGAATTATAGTAAGAGTTCCAAAGCTACAACCATGCAATGAGGAGAAAATACAAAGATAGCCTATATTCTTACACAACAGCAGTCATGAGTCAGATTCCAAGATGGCTTTAGGAAACCAACAGCACTATAGAGAAAAGCAAGAAAAAAAATCACCTGAATCATGCCAACCAGCCCAACCTTGGAGAAAGTTGTGTGCTAAGCCTGAACAAGCAAATGAAATGCACCAGCCAGACAACCAGCAGATAATAATTCTGAAAAAAATATGTTTCTCATTTTAACTTATCATTGTGTTCAGTTTCTAGTACCTTAAAACAAACTCAGAGCTGAGTTATGTATTCTGGGTCTCAAAGGAGTTCCTTCCTTGCTTCTGGCAGAGAGTACAAGCCCACATTACCCTTTCAGTCTTTTTGCATTCCTTATTTATTCACACCAAAGCCATCACCAGCTGTGGTTATTTTTCCTACTGTAAAGTGGACTTCAGCTGTAAAAACTTCAACTGTAGGCTGCAGAAAAAGTAACTGAACACTGCAGTTTATACTCTTTCCTTCAATATTTTTAACTGTAGTGATTTGTCCCAATTTAATTTGTGTTTACTGCAAATTGAACTCCACTCAGGTTAATTTTTATTCTCTGTGTTTTTTTATTACTATGCTTGGTCTAGACACAATATGGATCTATGGAAATTTTCTAAACTCTACTTCTTTATGTGATTGGGAAGTCCACCTTCATTTACAAAGACTTAACACATCCATCATAATAAAGTCAAAGAAAATGTACAACCTTCTTGGTACTCCAGCATCAACATCATGAAAAGATTAACATTAAAGATCATAAAAAGAGTAATTTTTTCCTAACAAAAAAAAAAAGAAATCGCTTGTTACTGAGGTTTGCAATATCAAAGCTAAAGATCCATATCAAGGTGAAAGCATATCTGTTGTCAAAAAGAGTGAATTTTGGAATTTGAAAGAAATTACAAGGAATTAAAGGTTATTATATGTCTTGCAGTTTCATTCCAAGCCAATTGTGTAGTTAAGGCTTTTTTGTGAGGTTGCAGAGAAGTTTCTCCTGTCTTGGGCTGCTTTACATTGTAAAAGCGCTCTCCTGGGATTGCTCCTTTACCTGGTCCAGGTGACCAGGGGGGAATGATAGGTGAAGTGGAAAGAGGAGACATACACCCAGCAGGCTTACTGGGACTAGAAGCCTCCTAAGACCAGGAGGCACAGAAAGTAACTTGGAAAAGAGTCTCCCTTCACAGCTGGGAAAATACTGTAAGTACATGAAACAAGGTCAAGACAGAAATAAAAAGATGCCACATGACAATGGCACAGACAGGAGGGGAAAGATTGATTCTCAGATCCTTTCTGTATGTCAGTCTCAAACCACAGACCTGACATGATTTTCTTCTTCCAAGAATCACTGTTTTAGTTCACTGGTTTGTGTTTACCAAAACATAAGTTTAGAGGCTGAAACTCTGTTGTTTCTGGTGTTCTCATGGTAAGGATAACATTCACTTCAGAGCTCTTACTGACTTGAGGTCCTGTCACACAACTCAAAGTTTATTTTCACAAGGAGGCTAAGCAAAATGCAGTAAGATTTTCAAACAAGTGATCTCATTAAAGCACTGATCAGTGTGCAGGCTCCAAAATAAACTGGTTTACATGTTTAAGGTGTTCTTGCTCTAAAGAGATTCCAAAGTACTTTGCAAATTTTACTTGTGATAGTCACTTTACCCACTCAGTAAAAATGCCAGGTGCATGATGCCCAGAGAAGTAACAGAAAACACAGAGCTTAATAACACTGAATATAGACAAAGCTGAATGTAGGTGTTACTTATCTTCATCAGTCCAGAAAAAAACAGGTGGAAATAAATGGAACATCTTTGCTGCTTTCCTGCTCCCATTTCTATGCAACCATGGCTTATATCAACAATAGGCTCCTACAGAGAGAGATTCCAAAGTTGTGGATTGCAGTTTTCTTTCAGGCTTCACATTTCTCTTGCACAAAAGAATCTATTATTTTAAATATCATTATTTGCATTTTAAAAGGCTTTTATTTGCTTGAATGAAAAAGCGAAGAAGAAAGAAGACAGGGAGAAATGAGATGTAAACATGGGGACTATAGTGTGCTGGGAAAGCTCAAATAATAATACATTTTCATGTGTTTCTGAGTAAAAGCCTTAGAAGGATGACATAAAGGAGATATTGATTCTAGTAAGAATACCTACTTACAAGATAATGAAGGATACAAAATACAAATAAGCTTCCAGGAAATCCTAAGAAACAATCTTTGAGCTGCTTTTCTCTAATAAACTTGATGAATGTCATACTTGTTATCATGATCATCCCAGGCAGATTTAACTCATTGATGCTCAAAAAGAATTGGTTATGAAAAGTGAAGGTAAAAGAAGCAAATCATATTAATGTCAAGAAAGCTGAAGTACCATAGGAGAGAGATTTTAAAAACACATTTTTCTCTAAAAAAAAAAAAAAAAAAAATATACAATTCATTAGCCTCTGAAAAATGGTTACACCAAGTAACTATAAAAAAATCCAAACTCATCAAACATTGTAATTCCAATGACTACTGTATCAAAATCAAAACTGGAATATAAGCTGTATTTAGACTGAAACTGAACTAAATAAATCACCAGTGAGGTAGGACACAAATATGTTTGAGGGCATGAACACAAAATCTTACAAAAATCACACATTTATGTCTTGTGTTGTTTAGATACAGGCAGGTCTTGCAAAGGAGAGATGAGTTCACATTAGGATATTATTGGTATCATATTCAGATTCTTTGCTACTAATTATTTCTGTAGAAGGGAAAAATAATGACTTGTTTGTTTACATAATGGCTATTCCTCAGTCAGTCACAAAGCTGCTTTAATAAGAAGGGAAACTGCAGCATTTTGCATTTTGGAGGGGCAACTGAATTTTTTTGAACAGCGCTGATCCATAAATTATGAATGGCTTCCTTCTTCACATATTTTTTCTCAGTTAATTTAATTCTGTAACTACTAAATCACAAAAAACTAGCTTTCTGAAATGTCCAGGATACATATCATCAATTAATCAGTATGAAATATATGGATCTCATGAAAAATAAAACAGATATGATGTTTTAGATGGGAAGAATGGTTTAGTGGCTCATACAGGGACTGTACTTACAATATTCACAGATTCTACTCCCATCACTGTTGAAGACTAACAATGTTTCTCACATCACCTCATTTTACTATCCGAAAGCAAACCTCTCCCGCAAGAGAGATGCCAAAACTCTTAGTACTCAATAGAAAGAAGAAGGTACCTGCAGCTGCAGATACACCCCTTCCTAAAATAGAATGAACTGCCCTCTGAAGATACCTATTAACTGTAGAGACGTTTAGGTGATTATTGTTAAGAGGTGTGAAGCCCATACTCATGTCATAAGGAGTTATTTAGCTCCCCTGTGCTCTAATTCTAATGCCATTAGAAAGGATTAATAACACTCCTTGATTTACAGTAATTATTTCTTATCCATGCAAAAGACTAAATGAACAAGAACAAACAAGGAAAAAGAATTTAAATCCTGCAAAGACATTAGAATTAGTTGTTTTATCATTCTGACACTGAACATGGCTTCAACTTAATTCATAGATGAATTTCCATATATAAAATACTATGCATATAATAAAATACATTTTCCAGAACCAGTAGTACACACTTGGAGTCTGGGAAGAAAAAGACTGATATTGCTCTTTTTTTTGCTGTCTAAAGAAGGAGCTAGTGTCGTTTCTTTTGACTACAACTAAATTGCAGGTAAGCAGTACTGGGTCATATGCCAGCAATTGATTACAAGTTTTGGCACTTGAACTAAACTCATCTAAAGTGCTAAAATAGTCATAAAATTAAAAAGGGTCTAATAGGAAAAGCAGAGCCAGAGAAAAATTTGCATGTGTTTCTAGGATTAGAAGATATTTCTAAAGAGTTTTTAGAACTAAAGTATAAAAAAATTATTTTATTTTCTTTACAGAAGTATTTTCCCTGAGGATCAGGTCAGTAAAAGGACCCTCACTGCTCTTTCAGTCCTGGTAAAAGGACCCTCACTGCTCTTTCAGTCCTGAACTTAGTAGAGACTTTGGAAGATTACATTCAGACCCTTAATCCTAAAATCTTCCCCTGTAAAAAATAAAAAAATAAACCTGATTTTTTCAATAATAATAGAAACCTATCCAAACTCTGGTTTTGCCCACTATGATTGGGTAATTTAGCTTGGAAAATAGAAATCTCAGAAGAAAATATTTTAACATTGGTCTAATATTCCGAAGGTAAATACCATGATGCCATCCTCACATGCATTTTCCAGTTTACCAAGAGCCTGTGGCTTACCTGTGCCTGTATTTTATCAGCTTTAGAGGATGTCTGGTATAATATTGAGTTCTCAGTTACCTCAACAGTAGAAGAAGTTTTCACAATAAAACAAAACAGAAATATTTAGAGAAGGAACTTACTGGTGTGGTGACCACATATGACTTGATTCTGTGTCCTTTGATGCACAAAATGTATAACTCATACATATACTCTTATCTCTTATTGTTAAGGTCTAAGGATTTGTACCATCCTCAGCAGACATGATTATACAGCATTTTCCCTTATATGTACTACACACTGATGTTTGTGCTTCATACTGATTTAATGTTCTATCACAAGCATAAGATATTTTGTGTTGTTCTTTTTTTGGTTTTGGTTTTTGGGTTTTTTTTTTCAAGGGAAAAATGAAACCAAAGTAACTTTTATCCCTATGCTGTACCAAAAAAAAAAAATCCTCTTAATCTGCAGCAGCTACCTGCTGTTATCTTTGCAGCATCTTAGAAACAAATAAGCACACTTCTTGCTCTTGGCAGTTTTATAAATGGGACTTGGTTTTGCAGTTTGAAAGTATGTATTAAGATCCAAATGTATAACAGTGCTGAAAGAAAGAGTAGTATGTGGATGCTGGTCAGGTATGATACATAAAGGCCAGAGGTGAAGGTGCAGAACATGCCTCACTACTGAAAATTCATCTCACCTGCACAGGCTTTGTGATAATAGTTTGATCTGGTTCTAATATGGAAGTGATGTCTTTGATATTTAACAATATCACTCTTTGACAGTGATATGATTATTAAACATATCACTGTCAAAGAGGCAGAGATCTCAAGATCAACACCTCACTCTGCTTCTTTCCCAAGAAAATATGTGAATGATTTCTTACTGCACACAAGGCCAACTTGACAATGAAAAGAAAGCTAGTAAAAATACTGTATGCCAAATAATTACATTTGAGCAAACTCTTTTTGCTTAAAGTATATGGGCATATGCACAAAGCCAAGTATATGGATGTCTATTTGTAGCCTTGCTTGCTCAGATCCCTTTGCAATACTCAAGAAGTATTAGAGATGACAATAGTAAACTGAAGTGATTTGACAGAAACAGAAAGAAGGAAAGGGGAGAATGTGAGACACCTGGGCAAAATAAAGGAGGTCTGGGTTTATATCACTGAATTACAATGCTTATTGTGCTAGTCAACTTTTTTCTGTGCTAAAAGGCCACCCTAGATATTTAGCATATGAGGGTGTTTATAGCACAGACTATAAACTGCTCTCTGAAACACTTGGCAGAAATGTATTTCCAAAGAGGAAAATGGCTTACAACCAAAAAGAAATTTAGGGATTTGAGGTCATTGTTTCTACATACTTTAGAATATCTTGGCTTTGTCTAAGCATGCACTTGTGAGTAACATCTGAGAAAAAGCATATAAAATTTTAACTCTAAAATTTGATTTCTCCTAGCTTATTCATCTTTTTTTTAAATTTCTATTTCTGTTTTCTAGAAAGAGAAAAAGAAATTTCATACTATTTTGCATTCTATTTTTAGTTCACATAAATCAGAGTCTACAGAGGCTCAAAGAATGAACAGAGGAATTTCACACCCTTGTTCTGGGAACAATTAAGAATTAAATACTGGAATAAAAGTGTCCAATTTAAGCATAGAACAGTTCAATGGAAGATTTTTCCAAAGACTGTTAAATGGTGCCTCTGTCAGATCCGTCATTTGGCACACCTAAATTGATACATATTCTGGGTGGGGACAGAGCTGCAGAGCCTGAACCAAAAAATGTGAGCATACTTGTGCTGTTGCTACATTTGTGAGAAACTGTTCTTTTAGCACTAACTCATTTTTATGCAGGTTCTGTACTTGGGAGGATTTTTGTGATCATATAAATGCAAATAATACATACCAAAATTGGAATAGTAATGAAAAACTTCTTAGAACTTTTCATCCCAGATTTGCTGAAAGTATTCAGGGAGTTTGAAGGCTGATCTAGATCATCAGATTGCTCTTCACAGGCAGCAGCCTCAGGGACAAAATGTATCAATTACTTAACAGGGCCAGGACCATACTGGAGTCTGGAACAGAAGATAAAATACACAAGCTAGAGGGTCAGGCTAGGTAGCTTCTGCCCTGGGACTTTATTCAGAGTGTAGCATTTAACCTTTGTCTGCTGCAGAAATCCCATGGGCTGCCATCATAGGTTCTCAGTGCCTTTCTTGCTGTTAAAACCAGCTCAGGATCAGCCAGCTAAGAGCAGATTCTTTCCTGTCTACACATCAGCCATGTGTTTTATATTTCACTTTGCAGTACTGTGGCTAGCCTGGTTTTTCCATTAATGTATTTATAGAATCATAGAATCATAGAATAGTTAGGGTTGGAAAGGAACTTAAGATCACCAAGTTCCAACTCCCTGGCCATGGGCAGGGACACCTCACACTAAACTGTGTCACCCAAGGCTCTGTCCAACCTGGCCTTGAACACTGCCATGTCTGAAACATTCACAGCCTCCCTGGGCAACCCATTACAGTGCCTCACCACCCTAACAGGAAAGAATTTCTTCCTTATATCCAATCTAAACTTCCCCTGTTTAAGTTTGAACCCATTACTGCTTGTCTTGTCACTACAGTCCTTAATGAATAGTCCATTTCCAGCATCCTTTTAGCCCCACTTCAGATACTGGAAGGCTGCTATGAGGTCTCCACACAGCCTTCTCTTCTCCAGGCTGAATAAATTAAAAACAAAAACAAACAAAAAAAAAAAAACCCACAAAAAACAAAAAAAAAAAAAGAATGGATAAGAGAGCAAAGGCTTTGTAAGNAAAAAAAAAAAAAAAAAAAACAAACAAAAAAAAAAAAAACCCACAAAAAACAAAACACAAAAAAGAATGGATAAGAGAGCAAAGGCTTTGTAAGCTCTTTGTATGAAGTTTCAACGACCATTTTAATGGGTTCTAGTGGATGCCAGATTATCCCATAGTACCAATCTGGTGACTCCCTTCACCATTGTAGCAGATGAAAGCACACCCTTGTTAATCAGGCTAACCACATTAATACAGCTGTGTTGTGTTACGACTTGCTGTGTCTGGAAATTTTTTCCCTATACTACTGTGTTTATTGTGATTGAGTTTGCAGAATGCTTTTATTGTCCAAATACACAGTGTATTCATGAAATATGAAGAAAGAGTCTACATGAATATTAAAGTTTATCACATTAAGGAGGAGAGGAGAATTAATATAGCAAAATCACTGTAGTTAAAAATTTTATAGACCTTTTAAAAATTGCATGTTCTTTCATATTTAGAATTGTCCAGAAATGGACCTGAAATACCAAGCTCATAGATATTGTTTATAACATTCCTTAAGTAGATTATAATTTCTTAAGGCTGCTGTATAAAGAAATCCTTCAGCTGTGTCAACACAGTTTATAGGTAAAGCTGTATCTGAAGATTTCTAAACATCAGAAGGTTGATCTTGGGACAGACAGATAAAGATCCCATAAGGAGCTTAGGCAGTTATGTTCCATTACATATGATTATCAAAAAGATTCTCTCTGCAAAGTTACTCCCCTAATTTATTTATTGATCTTAGGTGTTGTGGATCTGATAGAGAATCAGATATGAGACATCAGATATGGTCCGATTAATACTGCACCTAATGGTGTCCAAGTTTGACATTATTTACACAATGTGATAAGTCTGTGAATGCACTGCGGCTAACCTTAAACACAGAAGCTAATATTAGCTGGCGCAGGCCAGAACTCATCCTATATTATGTGACAAGGTTACACTTCATAAAGAACTACAGGCCAATTGCAATTATAAGATAATGTAGCCTTGAATTCACAAAAAACTTTTTGTTGTCTATCAGCATGATGACTTTCAGCTCCAGGACCAGAAGTGTATTGGATAAGATGGATTATACTTCCTGATAAGTTTATGGTGCTGTCACTGAGTTCTGAAGACAGAAGATATTGCATGAAAATGCTATCAAGAAATTTAGGTTCCCAAGCATAAGCACAAAGATATATAAAACTCATTCACATGAACATCAGATAAACCAAAAGATTTTCCAGCCCACTGTCTGTTTCAACCTGCATTCACTTTCTAGACTTACTCTTACTGATGTTTGTCCAATACACACAGGGTGATACTTTATCAGTTACCCTATTTTATCGTGTCTCCTGCCTACAGGCAGACAAAACTTCTAAGTGGTAGCTGGTGGAAAGCTGTCTGTCCCTGTCAAGGAGCCACATTTTATTTTCAGTAGGGAATGATTTAGCTGGGAAAGGAGATTACATATTTCTCATGAAGATACTAAGAAGAAGAGTAAGTTTATGGCTAACCGGTTTACCGACTGCTCAGTTTGATTTAGTGCAAACCATGCCAATAATTAAATAATAATTTTTCCAAACACAGATGTGATATCTGTTTATCAATAAAAATGCCAAGGCAGTGGGACTTTTCACCCTGAAAAATCTCACAGAAGGGATATTGAGCCCCTGGAAATGCAAATCTGAATTCCAGAATACATGACACAACAGTGCAGGGAAAAAGCATAATGTCTAATCCCTGGTGAAATGTAAATTTATTTAAGAAAAGACCTACAGGAAAAATCCTTTCACTTTCCAAATGTCACATGTTATTCCAAATTCACTAATATTTGACTAGACATATTTTGTCTCCATTTCTATTTACTATAGTCTATATGATTTCACAGTAACTCCATCATTTGTCTGCTATGGATTACTATTTTACTGAATTTAAGAAAAAGAGTATTCATTTCTGCTCATTTGAACTCATATGCATAGCCTCTGCTTTTGTCTGTCTGCTAGTACCAGAACACTGATGCAAATTGATGATGTTATAATAAACTTTTTGTTGTTTCATGTGACCCTAAAAGTTGAGACTTTAGCTTAAATCAAAAAACCTAGATGACTGGAATCAGAGGAAGAGAGGACAAAGAAAAATTCAAAATCTGAAATTATACCTAGATGAAATACAGAAATGACATTTTAGTTTCTTTATTACATCCCATTAATAGTCTTGTTACTGTTCATGCCTGAACTCTGCAGTATGTAAAAAACACAGACAGAGCAGAATCTGATCTGACACCAGTACAGCACTTTGAAGTAATTGAATAATCAGTGTCATGTAATACACCATATTATCACTATTAATTAAAGGTAGATTCCCATGTAAGTTTTTGATGTAGTTAATCCTAACATTAGAAAGCACTGCTGCAGCTGAAACATATTTCAGGTATAGTGATTTATGTACTATTTTCTGCTTTCTTTGGCCTTATTGTATACCCTAGAAATCCTATCAGTTTTGACAGGCTAAAATATGCAGTTCTCCACAAAGTTTTATTCTGACATAACTCGTCAAAATGTATTTCAGTTTGTAGAAACAATCTGCCAGTGCCTAATTGTGGACGTAAATTGCTCAATTTCAATTGCTTATGCAAACCAGGAAAGGCCAATACATGCCTTAATGCATTCACACAGGACACTTTAGACACTCAGTGTTTGGAAGATTAGCAGAGCAGATGTCAAATGAATATTTTTAAATTATGCTTCCTAATTTGTAAATATAATTTTTCCCTTGGTCTTCAGTATAATAAACAAAACATTCATGAAGCTGGAATCCAAAAATTTTCTGTGCTACATAATTTCTGCTTTGCTGTTATTCAATTACACTGCCTCATCAAGCTTAAAATTATATGGTTACTGGATTTTAACCAAGATTATAGAAAGTTTCTAGGTAGATACATTTTAAATTTTCAGATAACTGAGAAGCAGACTAAGAATGAAAAAGAATGTTTATTTTCCTAAAGCCCTAAACTGAACACAATGATGATGATTATCAATGTGAAATAAGAAACAGGTACCTGACCTAAATCTAACCCCAACCCCCACGATCCCAAGAGAGTCAGCTCCAGGCTCAGAGCTGCCAGGATACACCCCTGCATTTCTCAGAATGAAGAACTTGTTTTGAAATCAGGCAATAAGCTTTGTCAGACAAGAGGTGAGACAGAGTTGCAAAACCCAGTCAATAAGGCCATGATTTCACACAGTTAACAAAAAGCATTTATTTAGGAAAAAAAAAGCATCATCATACAACCCATTCTCCTTCCTGCACAACATAAGTCAGTTCCTTATTTGAGCAAAAGAAGACACCGGTACAAGTCCTCCTGACAGAGGTTAAATCTTACTGTTCAACTGTAAGTGGTAAGAGGCTTGCCAGGGTGGTCAAGAAAGCTTTAAACTAGATGTGTTGGGAGAGGCGGGCATCATTCCATCCCAACACACCCAGTCAGTTGCCACCACCTATAATAAATGCTCAGAGGGATGCAGAGATATTCCAGCCCTCCAACCAATGAACTGGCTTCATTTGGAGCTAGCCTCAGATGCCTCTATACAAACACCTGTAGCATGGAAGCAAACAAGGAATTAGAGATGTGTGCACGTCTACAGGGATATGACATAATTGGTATCACAAAAACATAGTAGGATGGGTCCTATAACTGGAGTGTTGGAACAGAAGGTTACAGGCTGTTTAGAAAAGACAGGCATGGCAGATGGGAGGGGGGAATTTCTATTTATGTCAGTGTGGAATTCTGTCTGGGGACAGGTGATTGGTTAATAGACAGTTTGTGGGCCAGGGTTAAAGGGAGAACAGCAATAGGAGACATAACCGTGGGGATCTGTTACAGATCAAGAGGACTTTGTGGATGAAGCACTCTACAGACAGATAGGAACAGCTCCACACTCACAGGCCCTTGTTCTCATGGGGGACTTCAACCACCCTGACACCTGTTGGAGTTACAGTACGGCCCAGCACAAGCAATCTAGGAGGTTCTTCTATTGTGTGGAAGACAACTTCCTTCTGCAAGTAATAGAGGAGCCAACAAGGAGAGGTGCCCTGCTTGACCTCATGCTCACCAACAGGAAGGGCTCGTTGGAAATGTGATGCACCAGGGCAGCCTTGGATGCAGTGATCATGAGGTGGTCGAGTTCAAGATCCTCAGGACAGTGAGAAGAGCATGCAGCAAGCTCACTGCCCTGGGCTTCAAGAGAGCAGACTTTGGCCTCTTCAGGAACCTGCTTAGGAAGGTTCCATGGGATATAGCCCTAGAGGGCCGGGGGGCCCAAGACTGCTGGATGATATTCAAGGATCACCTACTCCAATCTCAGGAGTGTTGCATCCCAACTAGAAGGAAGTGCAGCAGGAGGGCCAGGAGACCTCCTTGGATGGATAAGGAGCTGCTGAGGAAGCTTCAAGGGAAAAAGAGGATTTTAAAAGGTGGAAGCAGGGACAGGTGGCCTAGGAAAAACACAGGAATGTTGTTTGGGAAGCTAGGGACCAGGTTAGGAAAGCTAAGGCCCACTTACAATTAAACTTGGCTAGGGATGTGGAAGATAACAGGAAGGGATTCTATAGGTACATTGCGAATAACAGACAGACTAGGGACAACGTTGGCCCACTCCAGAAACTATCAGGAGAACTGGCTATCCTGGATTTGGAGAAGGCTGAGGTTCTTAATGACTTCTTTGCCTTAGTCTTCACTGGTAAATGCTCTGACCACAACACCCAAGTCTGGGAAGGCAGACACAGGGACTGTGGGAATGAAGACCTTGGGCCTACTGTAGGAGAGGATTTGGTTTGAGACCATGGACATGGAAATGTTGGAACAAGTCCAGAGGAGGGTCATGAGGATGATCAGGGGGCTGGAGCACCTCCTGCATGAAGACAGGCTGAGAAAGTTGGGGGTGTGCAGCCTGGAGAAGAGAAGGCTGCATGGAGACCTCATAGCAGCCTTCCAGTATCTGAAGAGGACCTATAGGGATGCTGGGGAGGGACTCTTCATTAGGGACTGTAGCAATAGGACAAGGGGTAACAGGTTTACACTTTAACAGCGGAAGTTCAGGTCAGATATAAGGAAGAATTTCTTTACTGTGAGGGTGGTGAGGCACTGGAATGGGTTGCCCATGGAAGTTGTGAATGTTCCATTCCTGGCAGTGTTCAAGGCCAGGTTGGACAGAGCCTTGGGTGACATGGTTTAGTGTGAGGTGTCCCTGCTTATGGCAGGGAAGTTGGAACTTGATGATCTTAAGGTCCTTTCAAGCCCTAACTAATCTGTGATTCTATGACGAAAATGGAAAAAGGAAAGGTATATGAGATCTAGCACAGAGATTTTCCAGTTTACTTGGTATTCCTAAAGAATAGTTAGTTTATATTTTTAATCAGAGCTGCTCCAATCAGATGTGGACTTGCTTTGACAGGGGAGTTGGACTAGATGCTCTCCATAAGTTCCTTCCAACCCTATTTTGTGGTTCTGTGATTTCTCTATTTTCAATCACAACGAATTTTTTTTTTTATTGAGCATATGAAAGCAAAAGACAAGAAGTTCAGATTTATTGTCTTCCAATTTGTTCTCCTGATGAACTTATAACCCAGATAATAAAATATCCTGCCTTTGCACAAAAGTACCAACTTTGAACAGGTCAAAATATTACCCAGTTATAAGAAAGAAAAATGGTTAAGTAGCATTCAAAAATATACAATAGGCTGTTGGTTTATGTTTTTTCCTGAATACTCTGTTTTGTTCCTAAGACTTGATGGGTACCAAGTGGAAATGGGATGGCTTGTTCAGACCAGATAAGCCCAAACCTTGATCTATCCTTGAGGCAGAAGATTGTTACCAAAGCTTTTTTAAGGTCTAGAAAATGTTGGCATAATACTACAAAGTTTGGGAGTAAAATGCTACACCAAATGTGTTCCATTTTGGAAAGTAAGACAATACTTTTTCATTACTTACTACTGCATGTCCTGTTAATTAATATGGATGGGAAGACTTCAAAAAGACTGAAATTCGCTCAGCAGTATTTTTAAAACAATCTGAAGGTGACATTTAAAGAGTGGGTGGAACTGCAAATCAAGGGAATATAATTAGATACAGCAGAAATTAGGCTAAAATGGAGACTAAACTGATGACAGGTTAAGTCATTCCGGCCACCTTTTTTCATTTGTTTGTTTCTCTGCTTTGAAATTAGGAGAGAGAAATGTTGAGAACTGAAACAGATTCCGCGAGGATACTATGGTGAAGACTGAGATGGTTCTTCCTTCTCTGCATAGTCTTTGGACGCACAAAGACTTAAGAAATTTAATCCAAGTTACTGAAGACCCCTGACAACCTTCATCAGGTAATCAGGCTGAAATACATCCTGATTTGTTTTACTTTCTCCATGTGTCTTTGTTCTTCCCCATGCATCTTTATGTCCCTTTTCCTTTACTAAGCGTGATCTTTCCTTTTTCTATTTTTTAACACAATCTTCAGAACTACACAGAATAAAACAAGCCCATGAGCATGAGAAAGCCCACTTCAGCCTAAAAATACTTACAGAAGAACCAGAATTCCAGCTAAGTGAGATGTCCTACACTCAGGAAATTTTGGACCTTCTGTGCTTACACTACTTTGATGAAGTCTGCTTGTCCTGTAAATACGTTTTGGGGACATGCCAAAGTTATTTTCTATCATAAGTTTTCCTTATACCAGTAAGATGGTCGATGAACAATCTATGCAGGCATCTGAGGTCTTCAGGTGTGGCACCTGGGCTAGAATTACTGTGAGGTAATTACACAGCTAGAAATCCTGGATAAATGTAAAAAATATAATCCCCAAATTCTTTTAGACAGCATTTCACATAAGGGAAAGATAACGTGCCCACAGCTATTGCGCTTGCTTCTCTCCCTGGTTTATCAAAAGCTGAAAAGCACTCTTATATTCAGACATCTGAAAAAGAAATAATCCTCTGGTTTCTACCAAGAAGGATTCCCAGTCAAAAAAGGGACAATATTTGAACACCTTTGCCTAGGAAAAAGTCTCTTAAGATCTTTTGATTAATCTTCTTTTACAGAAAGGGTATATGTTTGTGTTAGATCCTTAAGACAGAGAATTTATGGTATTAGAGCAGTTCCAGAACTAATTGCCTTTTTTTGTGATATAGATGCACCAATTACTACATAAAAAATAGAATTTGCTTTAGCATTTTCCTAATTAAATTTTCTTTTCCTAAGACTCAGGTTTAGCTTTTATAAGCACAGAAAACAAACATCAACATCATTTCAGACAGCTCAACAGAACTTTTCCTGTATCCTTCCTATCTTTCCTCAAAGCTTGTGTTTTTTTTAAACCTAAAATACATATTATCCAGTCTTTTAAAAACAGTCTGGTTTCTCCTGCTCTTTATAGTATTTTACACTGAACAGAGAAACACAAAAGAAATTTCTTGACAAAAAATGCAAATACACTGGTAAGCTTTAAGTAACTGTAAATTTCACTCTGTGCATTTAAAAAATTCTCTTCATAAAGCATGTAAGTCTGTGTTGTAATGTGGTTTTACACTCAGTGGTCTCACAGACTGAAGAAAGAAAGGGCTGGAACTCTGGTTTGGATCTTTGTGAGGAACATTATACTACAAAGAATCAAAAGGACAATACCAGTTTCCTACTTGACTTGAATGAGTTCAACTTCTTATAAACTTTTGCTTCCTATAAAGGGATTTTATGAATGGTCTCACTTTCTAAAACCTGACTAATTCTGTTCTTTTCCAGTGTACTGTATCATGAAGAAACCCTAAAAACAAACAAACTGACAGACACATGAGAAAAAGCACTTTATAAAAACAGATTCATAATGTTTGAGGTTTGGGGAGTTGTTCTGTTCTCCTTCCAAGACTTTAAATGACATTTTCAGGCCAGAAGGGTTATTAACAACTTGGTTTTAAAGCTCTTAAAAATCCAAACACTGGCTGGATTAGCTACAAAGGTGCAGAGAACACGTTTCTGTTTCTGACTCTAGCCACTCCCATGTCTGTCAGCATGTCTGAATTAGAGCTGAATCTGATTATTGTGTTAAAATGTAGAGTACCAGTAGAAGCAAATGAACTGCTGGCTCCAGGTAGTCTCTGGGGTTACATATACATCTAAAGTCCTGACATTTTTAACCTGTTGTTATAAAGCTCTGCCAATGCAAAAGAATCAGAAATTCTGAATACCCACAACAATAAAAGTATCAATATCTTTTTTGTGCTTATGCTCTGCTCTAAGAGCTGGGAAGATCATAAGCATCACCAACACTACCATTTGTTTAATGCTGAGATCAAAGGAACCCTTTCTACCACCAACTTCTGGTACATCATGCACAGTGTGCCATAGTTATTCAATTATTAGCTATTATCACTAGCATATTTTTTCCTCAGAATGCTTTGTCCTTTTGTAAACCAGTGTTTCTAAGAACATCAAAGGAGGGGTTTGGTTCTGGGGTTTGAGGTAGTTTTTTTTACTTTTATTTCCCCAGAATCCCACTCAAAAGATAAAGCTAGTGGGATTTTGAAGTTTCAGTGCATGTTAGAAACAGCACAGACTGGAACACAATAAGTAACCTCATATTTAATTCCTGCAGTGGATGAGAAATTAGCAAGGTAGGACAGCTGAGGATGAAAAAAACAACCAACCAAAAAAAAACCCACAAAGCTTTCTGGTAAATATGATAGGGCATATCCTAAACTGTTATTTCCTTTTAAGTACCTGGCTATGCCTATACATGTAAGCAAGATGAGATTTTTTTTTAAGGAGAAGTGATATTAGATTGGCACAATGAAGAAAAGACAGACATCTCCTGGTACACAGAACCGCTTTTCAGGTCTGAAACAGTGAAGAGATAAGTATAATGAAGCAAAATATAGTTGTGAAAAACTTCTAATTTGGTTATATTATGTAACAATTGAGGCTGCCACAAAAAGTTTTCTGGTACCTATTGATAAGAGAGAGATGTTATTTATGTAAAAGAAGATAAGGTTAGAAGCTACTTTGTATATAGGAGAGATAGGCAACATGCAGATATTTAAAACAACCCTGGATATGAAGAACTTAAAATCTAAGTGTTTAGAAATCCAGAATTTGACTCAGCAACTTGCCTGGATCTACTAATCTGAAATGGAACATAATCCAAATTCAAACACCCTTTTGGCTCATTCAAGGTCTTAGACATAAATCTGTATTTTGTGACTTCCAATATCTGTATTGAAAATTAAAGAAGGAAGGTGAGTATCTGAATGACTATTAAAATTCATGCTGGTGTCTAATGGCAAGTATGGGATCAAGTGAAAATTTTGTAGGATAGATTTATGTAGACAAGATTATATCTCTAAATTTGAAACATCAGCAAGGTCTCCCCATTGGTAGTAGTTTTGTAACCTAAGAGAGAGGAGGAAATCTGCACAGGAGGCTTTGAGAAAAAACTATACCTGAACTAGACTTAGAAAAATATGCTCTTTCCCCTTCTGACAGCCTGTGACAAGATGATATAAAGCAGCATTTACCAACAACTTGTAAGAGATTAGGCAATTGTCAAAAGGGATGTCAATACAGGCATTTAGCAATTGCTTCCTGAAAGATTTCAGAGAGAGCCACTAAGCTGCAGCTGGGTTTTGATAGCTCTTTACAGCTGTGCACAGCCAGGCAGATGCTATGTTTACCTGTATCTTTAGTTCTGGCTTGGTATGTGATGGCTGCAGTGACATTGAGGTATAAGAACCATTTTTTATGTACATAGATCATTAATTTGTTGTCAGCCATTATGAGCTACCCAATCCCTCTCTCTCATTTGTCTTCATAACTGTATGTCTTGATTCCCACAAATAAAACCATAATTACTGCTGCTTTTGCTTAACATGATTTATAATTCCTATAATGATAAAGTCTCCCTTGGTAACAGTAAGTACTTACGACTGAGTTGCAGTACAGTTCTTCCGCATCAAGCTTTCCCTGCTAGAGACAGGCTGTCTGTAAAATAAACCTTTTTCTACTCTATAACAACACTAAGAAAATACATAACCAATGTAGCCTAATTTTTCCAGATTATGACAATAACTTTATAAACACTTTGGTTTAAGCAGTTATCTAGAACTTGAGACTGTTTACATTAGAGGAAATGAATGATACAAGATATTATTTGAGAGAAGGATGTTTATTTATGAAGGAAACATACCAGCTTCTGTTTCCCCAAACACAGTGAGGAAAAAAAGCCATTTGGGTTCTTACTTTCTGATTTTCTTCGTCTTGCTCATGATTTCCAATTTTTCCTCTCTTATCATACCTGTGCTTGAGGATACCTGTCTCCCCATAGGATTACATTTACATCTGCATCTTCAACTTTTCTGCTGCCTTTCTTTTCAGTTTCCTAGTTCAGCATATGCACAGCTTGCAAAGTAGTCCCCAACTTCTGGTATTCTCAGTCCCCGAAAAAACTGACAAAGGTGCAGCTGGACAATGCATCTAAGTTGATGTAACAATCACCTACCATCAAAAGGATGTCCTATTCCCCTCACTCCCTGTTCCAAATGACCTGTCCTTACCCCTCTTTTAAGCCAACTCCATCACTTACCAAGCCCCACAATGAGATTGTTCATGGAGTCAAACCAGAAGAAAACTCTTTTCATTTTTCTGCTTTAATTTTCTGTTATTGTAGTTTCCTGAATCAGTTCACAGCTTGGCTAAAGAAATGGCAGAGATGGCAAAGAGGAATCCATGGGAACATGTAATTACAGTTTGGGGGTAGAGAGGCTCAACTGTAACATATCAGCAGAATGAGTTATTACTCAATCATTTTCCCCTGGGTAATACACATTTTGTAGCCTTCTCACTCCATAACACTCTTTTCATTTAACAGAAAGAATATTTAGCACACATCTCTGCTTCAGGAACTGCACAGAGTATTGCAGGTTGTTTGATTCTTAGCTGAGTTCAGCTCTACACTGCACCAATGCACAGGTCCTGGGACCTGTAAAGAAGATGAAGCAACAGAGGTAATTAGTGGGAAGGAGGACTGCGGGCATTGACTCATCTTTTCAGCAAGACTGCCCAGGAAAATAGAAGCATAAATATTATATCTAATAAGGAAGTGATTAGATTAAAAGACAATTTAAGAAATAAAGTTTGGAAACCTTATTGTAATCCGAAACTTTCAGTGTTGACTACAGACAGGGTTAGGTCAAACCCACCGTATTTGCAGGAAGAAAAGTAAATTTTATGATACAGGCATGGATTCAAAACCAAAATTTTGTCTCTGCTTTTATTACATGCCCAACCAATATCCTTAAATTCTTCGAGTAGCAGGAATTAAAAGCCTAGCAGTGAGCAAGAGATGGAGACTGTGTTCCAAGGCTTCCTCTTACCCTAAAGGCCACGCTCACTAATTACGTAATATATTCAGGTGCCTTATAATACAATATAGCAGAAAGGCTTGCAAGTTCCTTCAGCCGATTTTATGCCAGTATAATCCAACATTAGATAACAGTAAGTTAAATGCAATTCGTTACAGTTTTATTATGAACTGTGTCCCCTTTTAAAGCAAAAGCATTTACTGCAGTATGAGATATTTTTAGATTAAAGAGTGTACAGAAAAAAGTAACCAGTTTGTAAGTGAAGACTTTTTTTCTAATGTAGACCTAGGTTATGACTTCAGGACCAAACACAGTATATCCATGGCAGAAAGAACTCTGAAAAGGACACTGGGCAGCTTCCCAACTTCCAGTTCACCCTGGCTTTCCTTCCCTTCTCTTTTCCCTTTCCCACTCCTTGGTTAGTAGGTGAGAAACAAAATATCAATTTCTATAAACCTTTGAAGGTTAGCCTGTCCTGCTGTGCACAACTGAACATCCCATGAGAGAGAAGAAATCCATCTCCTTCTCTCCTCTGTCTCTCCAAACACAGACAGTAAAATGACTTCATGAAACCATTCCATTTTGATCCACAATCAAAGATTTTTTCAAAAGGTAAGATAGTTGTGTGCATGGAAATGGCAGGGAAGGAGCTTCTCACATTGCCCTATGTAATGCAAGCCAGCACATGCATTTCATGCATGAGCAGGAAGACTTAATGTAGAACAATAAAGATTTGGAAGTTCAAAATGGCACAGAAAGGAAACATTAAAGATTTATTTCAAATTAAAAAAAAAAAAGGTGGGGGAGATGTTATGATTCTTTGTCATAGCATCATCATACATTGCAATTCCATACATTTATTTGGAGGTATGGCTATGCATAAGCTAAGTGGGAAAATGAGACATGGTGAGGCATTTTCATTGCTGCATACTTCAGGCATTTATTTTCAGTAACTATTGACTTGGCAAGGTTTCAAAGAATGAATAAGACACCAGTTTTGCAAAGGATGCACTGGCACTATTTAAATTGTTGGCCATTAGTACCTTTTACTCTACAGTCCTAGCTGTATTTTTTCACATGATTTGTTTCCTCCTTAAAGCTGTGATATTGTGCCACTGTACTTGGAGGAGATAATGATGAAATTAACCCAATTATTGAATTGCCACTCTCTGGAAAGATCATTTCATGTATGGGGAGGGTAGGAACAAATCAATCTGCTCATCAATTGATTAAAGGTGAGTTTTCATATGCAGCATTTTTAGGGGACAGAGAAGAACAGAAAGAACTTAGGGAAGTCAAGACTTTCATCATTGTCAAAGTGTCTACTCTTGTATCATGACAGAATCAAGTTGTTAAGGAGACAACATTCCTGTTCATTTATATACTAAAAAAAATAAATTATTGTGTCAGTACTTCCTATCCTTTCATAAAAATTGTGCTTTAATACATTGAAATGAAATGTACCCTTTTTTTTTTTTTTACTGTAAAAGACAAATATTCAACTGAATAGTCTTACAAAGTGTTATTGTTCTTTATTTTAGCTGAACTTCAACATCTAAAGNCCTATCCTTTCATAAAAATTGTGCTTTAATACATTGAAATGAAAAGTACCCTTTTTTTTTTTTTACTGTAAAAGACAAATATTCAACTGAATAGTCTTACAAAGTGTTATTGTTCTTTATTTTAGCTGAACTTCAACATCTAAAGAAAAACTGAATTTAGACACCTAGTCTCTGCCTATAATCATAGAGTGATTTAATCAGTCCAAAAGTTAAGTGAGAACTTCAGTGGGATTTATTAATCTTTGAAAGGTTAATATGAATATCTTCTGTTAGAATGTGAAAGAAAGCTAACTCAGATTAGCTTGATTGTCATAAATGCACAAGTAAAAAATAAATAAATTCTGATTAATTTGTACTTCATTATTTGGGACCACCTTTTCTCTTCTAACTCATTGGTAAATCCTTATCTATTTCTAAAATATGAATGCTACATGTCTGAGAATATATTTCATTTTGAAGGACTTCATAACAGTCATTTTTATTCAATACTGCATCTGTTAGTGAACAGAATAGTTTGTCTATGTAGTTTTAATTAACTTCTTAGAAAACTGACATATTTTTATTTTCAAAAAAAGAACATTTACAAATTATGTAAAACTAAACTTAATAAATAAACTTAAAAACTAAGTTTAACAACTGAGAAAACTATTTTTTGAACTGTTCTACACTTCTCCTTGACAGACACCACAATGAAGCTGACATTTTCATGTCAGCCTTTTACAAACTGTTAATGTGCCTTGAAAAATTATTCAGTGACCAGCCAAGATGAAAAACTGTTAGCAGAGTAACTCATTGGCTAGGATTGTTTGGTATTGTGAGGAACAACATTATTTTCAATAGTGGTCAGACTATGCTGCACATAACCAACACAGGAAAAACATGGGATAAAATCCTTACCTGGTTACAGCCAATGAGAGTTTTGCTAAGAAATTCAATTGTGTGTAGAAATTCTACCTATAATTTTTGCTCCCTGTTTTTTCAAGGACAGGATTTTATAGGGAACATATTGAGCATGGCTGTTGGAAGAGCTAGTCTGCATTACGGCAATGCGACTGAGGTGAAGAGAATTGGAATTTAAAGATGTAAAGTTATGGTACTTAAGTCATTATATATGAAATTAACACAATTGTGAGTGGACAGCTACACTTTGTGTGCTGAATCTGACAGTCAACCCTACCAATTAAGCAAAAAGCAAATCAGAGGGCAGATGTTCCCAGTTCATATACTATAACAGACCAGTTTTTGATTATACAGCTTTGTCTCATTTTCTTGCTAGCATTGGCAGAGTTCTGTCAGTTAATAAAAATACTATTCTTAATATGCTGCAAAGTATTTAATATTTAAAAAAAGATTCTTCTACTTGCTGTATGTGAAGTTGAGAAATGACACACAAAATTAAAATTCAGGTGTTCAGGTACCCGAGAATATATGTCAATGTAAAAAGATATTATTCGGTAGCCTTTTAGTTAATACACTACCTTAGGTTTGTTTTGGTTCTTTTAACATTGCTTTGGAAAACTTTTGTCTGCAAGAACGTTGTCATAATTGAAAATACATTCAATGACTTTTAGAAAAGGAACATGTAGTGAAATCGATAATGGAGACCAACCAATGCTCAAAAATCGTTTAAATAAAATTTGTCATTTTCCAGAGAAGTGGCTTTCAATACCTTTCCACAGATAACTGATATTTATTTAATCATTCAAGGCCAAACCTATGAAGAACAGTATTTTTTTTTTTTGAGTAGTTAAGACTATCCATGTTTACAGCAGACCTTTATATGTGCTTTAAATTTAGTCATATTTACAAATACTGTCTTGAGAATAAATGTTCTCCTTAGCTGTCAGCAGTAAGAAGAGAAGACACTGTGGGTGTTGCCTACCATCTTTGTAGAATGCCTAGCAAAAGGCAACAGATAGCTTAATTCAGACACTGGACATTACTGCAATGCAGATTAAAATATGAGTAATACCACCCCTCAGGACAAGCAACAATAATAAACTTAAAAATCCATATAATTAATAGTACAACCTAAGATAAAATATTATAAGCTTCAGAACGTGTCTTTCCTCCTAACTGATGCTAAATGTGCAGCAAATACACTCCACCAATAAAAAAAATATACTGAAGACATAAAGAGACTATGCAGAGTAAGAATTGACAAATATTGATCAAACCAAAAGGAAGCTGATGACTGGTTGGGAAATCTGAATGCTGGAAGATTTGCCCCAGGCCAGTAACCTCCTCCAATCATTATTTCCCTCAGGAAATATCTTGTTCCAGAGGGCATCAATCCTGAAGCCAGTTTGGGTTTGCTTTTTTTTTGATCTGAGATAAAAATTTTATATGAATGTCTTTGCATTGGTAATGGTAATGATACAAAGTCACCCACTCAAGACATGAAGTTTCTGGGGAAAATTGTTACTTGAGACTATGTCACTTTCACTTATGAAAAATAAATAAATAAATAGTGAAACTGTTTGCTTCAAATAGAACAAAGTAAAGGAAAAGTCAGCATTTATCAATGTTTAAACATTTCCAGAATCATTCTGGTGAGATAAGGAGATGTGTTGTTGATTTTTGTTTGAAGTAAATGCAATCAGAATTTGGACCACCTACTCAATAGGTTTGGAATCCTGCTTCCACAAACTGAGCCTCTGAAAGCAAATATATTTTTATATATACATGAAAGGCTCCATTTTGGAGAATAAAATGGGGACAGTTCTGAACTAATTCCATTATGCAATCTAAGGTCAAACATTCCTTTGTAATTTCAATACACGATGGCTACATTGGCTACATGGGCTTATTCTCCTTTTATCTTTCACAGCTTCCCCACCAACAACTCTGAACGTGCCAGTTCTTGGAAGTGTGCTGAAATGTGACTGGTGACAGTAAATTTAGACTACTCCTGACAGAAATATTCTGCTCAGGAACAGAATTGAATTAGGAAGTTTGATTGCAATCCAGATTTGCCAGTGGAAGTATTTTTTGTATAAAACCACCACTTCTGACACAGTTTTCACATCTTAATTTAAAAATAAACCAATACTGCATTTACTCTCAAGACATTACTTTGAAATGAATGGCCAAAAGTTTTTACTTTGAAAATGAAAATACATCTTCCATCTTTTTTTGCAGCCAAGTTTTAGTAACCAATTCAATGATCCCTTTAAACCTGTAAGTTCCACACATTAACTAAAAATCACCAAAAAGAACAGTCAAACTATTCTGAACCTGAATTTCAAACATGTTTATGGCATTTAAACAAATAAAACTTTTAGATACTATTAAGAAAGGGAAAAGGAAGGGAGGGAAAATCGACAAAGATCTTTCCATCTTCTTTTCTGATTTCTCTAATTTTTTTAGTTATTTTGAATATGCTGCTCTTTTTTAATTCACACTAGAAAAAAACTAAGTAGAATTTACTACCTAAAAAAGGTGAACTGGCAGGCCCACCATTTTTTGAAAACACTGAAAATGTTTCTGAGAAAAAAAAAATAAGAAAAAGGATCTAAAAGCTGTTAATACCTCATATGTATGTTGTTAGCAAGTACAACTAGCAAGTATTAATAGCAAAGGTAATCTTAGCAAAATAAGTAATATGTGCTTAAACTTTTTAACAAAGATATATAAGACATATTAAAATGACGGTATAAATTTGTAATGTATTATGAAGCATCATATAAATGTTATTATGTCTGCTGTAGCAACATAGTGCCTTCTAAAGCTCACTTTTTTCTACTTTAAATAGAAAAATAATGCCAGAAGGTATTTATTGGTTAATATTAAGAAATGGAAAATCATCCCCCCCTAACTGGCTATTATGTATAATTAGCTTTGGAGATTATTCTGTCTAAATAGCTTTGTCCTAGGATTTTATGTTTCTTTTGCCCTACTAAACCTGGATCCTACGTAATGTAATTAAAATATAATATACTTCAAACTGAGACCTAACAACAGGAATTTAGTCACTGACAATGCTGTAGGTTGTTATTCCTAACTGATGAGGCATTTTGTTTTAATTTCAAGCTACCAATATACAGGTGAAGCATGCTTTATGGGCAGTCCTGGAGAGGGAAAGCTTCTCTCTTTTCCCAGAACACACATAATGGACATAAATTGCATATAAACTTTTTTCCACATCATCATGTTTCCCAACAGGACCACTTCTGAGCTGAGAAGTTTTGTCTTTCAGTCTTGTTCAATTTTTATGCTGTAGAAAAGGGTTGCCTGCTGTATGCTGTGTACAAGTGGGGTCTCTTCTTTCTGGTTCAGATCAAGTGTACCAGTTCCTATGTCTTCTCACATTATCATGCCTCAGGCTTCCTCTTCTAATTTTTTCCTGAAGAAAGCACTATAAAGAAAAATAATTGCTCTTTTCCTGGGATATTGATCTTGGTTTGGTCCTGCATATTTTTTTAAATTTTAATTTCATTTAATTTTGGTAAATTAATTTAAGTGAATGTTTTTCAATGGGACTACTTTGTCAAAGCCTAAACAAGGCTATGTGTCTTGTTTGGTTTTTAACATGTTAGCAGAGATTGACACCAGGTATTTATCTCATAGTGATTACCTACCAGTTGATCATGAACATGGAAGATTAGACTTATTAACTGTCCAGTGGACAAGACACTGAGCTTTAATGATGCTGTCTTTAGGACTCTGCTCTCTTCTTCTTCTGGAGGCCACTGAGGTTTGCTCTGACATGTACATAAGACTTCAGTACCTCTCAGACAGATTATCTATATTTTTTTTCCTGCTAAAATCACAAATATCACCAACTGTATGTGGCAAAAAGAGCATTTAAAGAATTAGTCATCAATGGTGAGATTCCAGTCTAAATTTTTTTCTCTCAGAGTCTGATCACGTAGAAGCCACACAAAGCATGTTGACCAGCATCTGAATGAAGATACCCCTCCACAGAGATACCAGAACTACCCGGAGATAGAAAATACTTTGAAAGAAAATGATATCTTTCCTGATTAAAATACCTAGGTAACTATCTAGAGATGGAACTCTGGAATGGTGACAATGAACCAATTGTGTAAGAAGTGCTGACTTAAAAGAAATGCTTGATGTAAAACATTTAGATAAACTTTATTAGGGAAAAGTTCTCAGCTGCTGTTCTTGGGCTTTTTCTTCTTTTCTGGTTTTTTGGTTTTTTTTTTAGAAAATTTTTTGCTTCCCATTCCACAGACTACTACATGGATGGAGTAAGAAAAGATACAACTATATGGTTTTGAACATTGCTGTCGTGGTTTAAACCCAGTTTCTACTCCCCCC
>NDXB01002301.1:4737-28344 GCA_002631895.1 Agapornis roseicollis | reverse complement strand
TTTTTTTTTTTTTTTTTTTTTTTTTTTGTTGTTTTTTTTTTAATGTTCCTAAGCATGTTTGTAAATTGAAGAGTTATTAATTTATATTCATGCAAGATTACATTTGAGATGCCTCCCAGTTTCCTGGTACAAGCATATGTATATAAAAAAAATAGAAAATAAAAAAATATTATACCTGCCAAATCCAAAACCTACTTTTTATGTCCCCAGGTGAAAGCTGAGGTTAGGAAACTGAAACTTTCATGTACAAAAAAGGTGAAACATTCATCTTACACAATAGGCAAAAAACTAACTCATGCAGGAAACTCATGTTCCTCGGCCAGTACTGCTGTGAGTGGCTTGCAAGTCTCTTTGCCTGAGAATGTAAAGATTTCTTCAGGGGTACACTTAAGACAGAATCCACACAAATATTGCTGTTACACATAGTTCATTCACATACTTATCATCACTTACAGATGTTAAATTAGTTTTAAGTACTTTTACCACAATGACTATTTCAGCATCTTCTTACATTTCTTAAATGTATGAAATACCTGTACATTCTTTCATAACAGTCATTGACTTTTTAGTAACAGTGGCTGCTCAATTTTTATGTTACCCTCTTTTTACTTTAGTTTTTTATTTTCCTGCAATGGTGAATTGCTACATCCTCCAGATTAACAGGGAAATACAAGATATAAATCTGAAAAATTATAAATTATGAAATCTTTGTAAAAATAAACCCTATTCAGGAATAATACAATTTGGAAAATGCAGCTACTGCAGAGTCTTAATGACAAGGAATACTAAGGATTTTAGCCACTATGTGGTAAGTTCTGTGAGTGCTGGCCAGCAGCCTCACAGAACCTAAATTAAGGCTTAAGAGAACATATTATTAAGTTTATTCTGTTACTCAGGATGATTAGTCAGATAAATGAATTCTGGGACATTCCTACTGCACAAAACTAAAGGAAGGTGTACTGTTAGGGATGTGATGAATGCTTTCCATATCTTATAGGCAGGGCAGAGGACAAAGTGCCTTTTCCTTTCCCCACTGAAAGTGACCTGTTTGTCTCCTGTACATGTAGTACAATATCCATTGCCAAAAGCCCAGACATATCTGATTTGGTGGTCCTTCCATCAGCATGAAGGCTGAGCCAGCCTTGACTTTCAAAAGCCCCACACAGACAAGAGAGTAGAAGACTGGTGAACCAATGGTGAACTACAGATACCTCTGTTTCTCAGTAATCCAACTTTCTTTGCAATCTAGTCAGCTGCCCACTCTTATGCAGTATAATTTTATGCACTCAATAGTCAGGAGATGCTGCCCATGGTACAAAGAACATCTAGCACTAGGAGTGCTTGTTCCAATAAGCATTCATGCAATACTGCATACACACAAACACTTTTGTAGTGGGGGTAAATATGCAGAACTTCTCTACCATTAGTCCATGCAGTAATTCTCTGTCTCTTGCTGGCCATTGACCCCCAAGTCCCTCACAAGAAGCTTCACCAGGTGCCCTGAAGAGTAGTCTCCTGCCAGAATATAGCCTTGAAATTAAGGCACTGCAGAGGAGATTGAAATTTAATGTGGATGGTAGTCCTCTAAGAGAAACAACAGAGCCTGAATCTCTTATGTTCTTAGCGAGTAAACCCCTGAGCACACAGATCATATATTACAGTCTGAAAAGAACTAGATTTGCAAACTCAGAGCATGTTGTTTCATATCTGCTGAATGAAGACAATCTGTTAATATAATCAAGGACCTCATTTTTTCCCCTTCTTTGTGCCACTATAATCAACCACACAAGAAGAACTCTCCGTGAAATCTTCCTGTGAACACAAACCTCCCCTGAGTTATATTTTTCTGGATGGAGAACAAAGAGGTATTCCATTGACCCTGTTCCCTGGGACCCCAAACACTCACATTGCTGTGGAAGGGGAGACAACCTCCCGCAGGGATACTTTATCTGTGTTTTCAAGGAAAACAGGAGCTGCACTACATTTTGTCTGAAGCACCATCAGTAAATGTGTTTCGAGAATGCTTTCCAGAGCAAAATGAACAGGCTAGAGAAGTGATTCTAAATTAAGAGAGAAGCTTGACCTTCAGCCTAAACAGTAGTGCAGCACTATAGTGCTCATCTACAAAATTATAATTTAAATATCCAAGGAAACACCACTTAAAAATTAAAACATTCTTGGACTTTCAGCACCTGTAGAATAAGATACAGTTGATCAGATTTTAAAGTTTCTACTCCTAAATCTGATATAAGTTTCTTGTGAATACTATGCAAACCTGGTTACAAGTCCACGGGGTTATGCAGAAATTCTGTTGCAGAGCCAGAAACTAAATCCAATGCTCCTAAAAGACAGCTATGTAAACATTGAATGTTTTAGTTGGAAAACTGAACACATTTTTCAGTTTATCCTGATAGTAAAAATAGTTAAAGTCTTTCATGGATGCAGAGGGGTGTGCAGCATATATGTTGAGAGAGAGCATGTCTTTTGCTGACCCGAACCTTTCTTTCAACTGAAAATCAATTTTTCAGCCAAAGAAAAGCTTCTTTAACGCATTTCATGACTTTAGATCATTTTAAAATTCAAAACAAAAGCATCATTTTAAAACACCAAAACATTTTACATTTTGTTTGATAATTGTCAGAATGAACTATTTTGACCTCTCCTTTTTTATAATTTACTTATTTATTTAGTGAAACCATTTTAGAGCAGGAAGCTATACCCACAAATGCTCTTATTTCCTGAAAACTGCTTCTCATTAATTTGGTGTTCTCTAAAGAAACTTCATCACACTGTGAGTCCAAAGATAGCTTCCTACCCACTGAACTATTTTTCCGTTCTAATGAGTTGCTGATATTAGAGTTATTCTCTTCCAAAAAGTTCAGCTGTGCTACCATCACCAATATTGGCCTCAAAGGCCTTTTAACTTTTAAATTAAAGAGAAGCTTTTAAAAATTAAAAGAAAATCACTCTTCAAGGCATTTGAAATTTTCTCAAGGAACCCTTATATTAATTAAGACGAAAGGTTCTAACCTAATTATAGGATCTGAAAGTACAGCTTCTTTGAACTCCTATTTTATAGAGGAAGGGAGTAGAAGATCTCAGTATTTTTTTCATGTGAAAACAAGTTTTGATCTAATCACATTTGGTTAACCAATTTTAATGGTGTTTGTGCTTCATTTATGCTCCTAAGAGGTATAGAAGAAAAATAACGGGGGGAAAATACCCAAATCTACCAATCTACCAATCAAGCAAACAAACAAACAAAAAAACCCCCAGAAAGCCCACAACAACCCACAAAACAAAATAAGTAAAAAACCCGACACCCCAAACCATAAAGAACGCCGTTGTTACTGTGAACTGTCCTAAGGTAAATTAAGAGGTTGAGGCGTAGTAGCATTTATGAACCTTAAAAGCATAAAGTACTGCATTCAAATGAGGACTCTAAAGTTTCTGGTTTTCTAGAAAACCTGCTTGATCTGGATGTCAAGGGGATAATCTCTAAAGAAGAGGGTTCAGTCTTAAACTTCTGGACTGACTCAGAATTTAAGGGTGATTAGAATCTTCTTCTGCTGATACTTTACTGTATTTATAATTGACACTGTGTTATCATGGCTCACAGCTCTTCACACAAAGTGATTTTTCATTGTTGTTCCAACAAAAAAAGAGAATTCAAAGGGCAACACCTATCAGGCTGATTGTGCTTTGGCAGAACCTATAGCTCATCTCTGTAAAACAAGCACCATTCTCAGAGCACCACTGCAGCACCAGGGCACAGCTGAGGATAAGGCAGCTTGTGATCATTTACCCAATTAGCTTCCCTATATTCAGCCTTGGAGCAATTTTTGTTGGTGCTGATCTCTTCCTCTGCTAAATATCCCACCTAATATCTTCCAACACCCAGTGTAGTGACACACTGCCCGTATCCCAAACAGGAATGCTCTCAGGCAATGCCACCAGGTCAAAGAACGACATACAGATCTCCTGGGGAACCACCACATGTCTGTAATAATGTCTACACTTCCCTATTAACATTGTGGATGATGTTAAAACCTGAAAGGCATTGAATGAAGTAAGCAGCCAAGGATGAATCATGCTGCTGAAGGAGAACTGGTCTGGGACAGAACGAAATATGCACTGGTGAAAACTAGTGAAATCTTTTAGCTCCTATATCTGACTTGTTAAAATGTCACCGCAGCCAAAGGCAGCAGTCTGTGATGCCAGGGTGACAACAGCTACAGTCCAGACAAGAAGGAAAAGACATCTGCAGAGTTTTTCAGAGAGGCTGTGCCTGACAAAAGCAAAGCTCCTTTGAGCTGCATACACAAGTTCAACCAGAACCAGAGAGAGACCATCTACTCATGTCACATTGGCAACAGAACAGCCTTCAAATTATAGACCTGAGTTACTAATGAACTTGAATGTTAATTAACCTATCCAAGCCTGGAAGAAAATGTTACATTTTGAGTTGTAAAGTCCCCAGATGAATTCATTCAGTGACTTTTTCTACAGTAAGGGAGCAGTTACTTCACCTTTGCCTGAGTTTATTCATCTGTGTAATGAAGTTCATGATACTTAGAAACATATCCCCCAGCAGCTTGGCAATGATCTTTTAAAATGGCACAATGCTGAAAAATGTTAATTATAATCATCCCCATCACTGTGCCCACCTCAAGTAATTACCACACTGCAAAAAAAAAAAAAAAAGTACTTGTATTGGAATAATGGCACAATTTATTCCTGAAGGGATTGGTTTGTACATATGTCTCAGTCTTCTCCAAATATGAAAATACAGTGAGCTGAAGTTATCCTGTATTTATCCAGATTTAAATGTTAATGAACAAGAATGCCGTAAGTTCATGAAATTTTTAAAACCAAAAGATGAATTAATACACTTCACAGCCCTTCATGTTCTGGCAAAAAGTATTGTGCAAACTTTGAGGTAAATAATGTTTAATTTAATTATTTAGTTGTATACTGCATCCATTTCAGCTCAAGAGAGATAGTGATTAAAATGCAGAGGGTTGGAATCCTAACATCACTATGCAAATTTCCCACATATTATTATGCAATCATGTTAAAAACCATATAAACTACCATAATTTTGATGAGGAACCTGATTTTATTCCAATATTCGGGTGCCAAAGATGGTCTTACAACACATACATAGCTCCTTCTCCTTTAGTGCTGATACGCCTGTCCTAGAGAGGCACGAAACTAAACTAATATTGCAGCTTCTGTAAATTCAGAGGAACTGTTAGCAGATTCAGTTGCTGATGAGAAGATTAAATCTTCAGACAAGTGGGGAATTACACTGCCTAGGATGCGGGCAGATCCTATGACTGGAACAGCAGAGAATGCAGAAGGTGAGGAGTGCTCTGCTTCATTAAACACACCAGGAGTGTGAAGGTTAAAACAATCCAATGTGCTTTAAGCTAGTAGCAAATGTGGGTTTGCTGCAGGAAGCATGAGAGGCTCTGGAAGGCCATTGGCACTGCCCACTGCAGTAAATATGCTGTATGGCACCAGAGGGGCAGCTGCTGCGCTGGTCAGCTCACTGTGGCCAGGCCAGCACTGAGCACTCAGCTGCTCACACCGTGGGCCCAGAGCAGCAGTGCAGTGCTACCACTCTCATTGTCTCCACCACAAACAGGAAAAGCCAATGGGAGTCTTTAGCAGAAAGCTGCCCTAGGAATGCTGTTTCAGTGAATGGGCTGTAAAATGCCTGGGTCCCACACAGGCAGCCTCTACTGCCAAGGAGGAAGATGGAAAAACAAGGCTTCTGCTGTGCCTTCTGTCCTCTGCCTCACAGTCCAGCCCTTTGCTTTCATAAACATAATATCCACTCATTAAATCCTAATTAAAACTAAACTTTTTAACTCCCTCCTCACCATCCTGACTCACGAGCTGCCCAAGTTCTCGGGTTGCTTTCAGCCCTTCCTGATTCCTCAGTGTATCCTCATCTTCTCCCCAACAAGGTGAGCAGTACTGAAGGTTTTGCTGCTGAAAGCCTCCTCTCTTACAACACTTCTAATCACTCTCTGGTATTTTTAGATGGCAAGCCAGAAGTTTCACTGAACAAGAAAAGAAAGCAATTTACAGCTTCGCAGAGAAATAGCCACTTCAAGTTAAGGGTGGGTGGTTGTTGTTTTTTTCCTTCCTCTTGATTATCAACACGTTTGTCATTTCTCTGTAATTTATTCATTATCTTTAGTCGAGGAATGTGAAAGGGAGGGGTAGGAGCAACAGGAGATAAGTGGATTTGTCGGAAATGTGAAACAGATGCTCTAACAATGATTGGAGACAATGTTCTCAGTAAGTATCAACAGGCAAGGTCTGTGAATTGCTTCAAATTTTTTGCATCAAACAGCCTTCTGGAAAATGCAAATACAGAAGCTTTATTTTCCAAGCACGTGAGAACATGTCTTATTTGTAATGAGCTGTCCTAAGGAACTTCACATTGCTGCCTGGAAGTGTGGCTGTTCTGATCATTGCTGGACTAAATAATAACATAGCAAAGAAGGGGGAACTGTGAGGCTGGTAACAGAACTAACGAACCTGTCACTGTTTCCTCCTCTGGTTCAGACTCAGCATGCAAAGCAAAGCATTTAGCACGTGTTTAACCTTGAGTTACTCAAAGTCAATAGCACATAAGTATGCACTTAAAGGAAGCACATACTTTGTGATTGGCAGGGTAGGCATGCAAATAGCAACAATCTTTGCTGCACTGGCATCCTTTGTTTCTTTCTGAGGAATGACCCTCATGAGACAGCCCTTCAATGAAAGGCCACTCAGCTGGTCTCCCATCCAGCACCAAAAAAAATCACTGCAGCCAAGGAGTTAGCATTAGGCTTCAGTCTGTATCACTGTGGGGAGTGCTGCTGCAACAGCCAATTGCAGTAAATACATACTATAAGACAGAAAAAAAAGAAATTCAATATCTACTTACTAACATTTGTAATAATAGTTTATATTTCTATGCCACATGTAGCTTTCATCTTCTCTCTCTGCATTCTGTCAATTTAATTTTCCCTTCTGCTGTCCCGTTATTTAAATGACCAAACACCTACCATGCACTAGAAAGTATACCAACTAAAAGCTGCATTTAAATTTCCTTGAATATGTCTGTCACAAAGTTAATTGGAATAAACATATTCGATATAATATTATTTGAATTCTTTTCCAAGCCTATCATCCACCACAAACTTTCTTTTTATTCATTTATATTCTTCTTCTTCTTCTCACTTTTCCTCCATTTGTTCATTATTGATTAAGTAATAATAACAACCTGAGATGATCTTCCTCCCTTCCAGTCCTTTCTCCTAATATCCCCTCTCTGCCAGCTGGGCAGGAAGAGCAGGGGTGCACACAGAGCAGCTGCTGATTCATTTGTCCTTTCAAGCACTCACCCAGCTGGGGAAAAGAGACTTCTTCACCAGGGAGCCCTACTCAGGACCTTGGATTGAAAAACACCTATCCAAAGGCCTGTTATATACAATATATGGCAATGAGTTCTATGTTAAATATAAAATAGCATATTTTTACATGCTGTGACAGAAGAACATATTTTTGGTTGGTTTTTTGGTTGTTTTTTTTTTTTTTTTCNAATCTGACTTTCAGTATGTGAGAGGAAGATGGGGTCTGGGTTCATAAACTCTATTCTGAATGGCTTCCTAGAATAATTTTGGTTCCATTTCAAACCAAACATGGCAAATATTTGAACCCCATCTTTTTTTTCTGTGTTGTTTTTTTTTTTTTTTTTTTTTTTTTTTTTTTCCTGTTTGCCTTAGTCCTGTTACTATGTCTATTATAAACAAGAGAAAAATATACATCGGCCAGATCAGACCATAACCAGAGTTTACTTAATGGCAGCCAGCAAATGCTCTAATCTTTTTTTCAGTGCAAGGACTAGGCATCAGCACTACAGGAATATAAGACAGTATGTACGTTAGTTTATGGCCACTATTTCATAAACTATGGAAAGATTCACAGCCAATTGGTAAGAAAAATTGATGTCTGCAGCAACAGGAGCACTAAAGTTTGATCAGCATGTAAATTAATAGCTGCTGGAGAAATGTATGGCAAAACAGGAATCTTGGTCATTCTGGTGTTGCTGTGGTTTGGGTCTTGAGAGTTTTCTAAGGTGACAAGAATTAACTACTCTAAAAGGAGCCAGCATGCTGATTTTCCTCTCTAGCACCTTATCTTCTGGAATGAATCAACTATCCAAACATACAGCTGATTAAACTGAATTGCTATCACTGGCCCCATATCAGGAACAAATTTGATTCAGGGGATACATTATTCATACAAATGCTGGGGTATGACATTTTTAACCATGCAGATGTGGCTTAAAAATATTTACAGGGAAGACATTTGGGAAAGGAAAAAGTATAGTTTTGCCCAATCGTTATCAGCATGTGGCATCCATGCATGGCATGCAATATGAAAACAGTGTGAAAAAATCCACCTTCATAAAAGACAGGCCAGGTCCTCTGCATTCGTGAAATGTGTATTTCTTCTCTAGCAGTAGTCCAAATACTGAGGTAATCTATTTTTCCTTCTCATTCACAGACACATTTATTAGCAGAGTTAATAAGATAGTCTTTGTCAGAACATACTGTCTGTTGTCAAAATCTAAGGATTAACATTGTATTGCATGTTTGAATAGAATTACTTTCCCATAAGATTTGCTGTACCAAGTTAGTTACATGGTCCAGTAGGTCTGGTGCCCTGCCAGATGGCAATAAATAAATGGCAAATAAATAAAATTTCAGAGAAATGTTTAATTCTAGGACACCATCTCACTACAAAATGCATTCTATACCTTGATAATTGTTGCAGTAAAGCATCTGGAAGGAAACAATTCCTTCTGACCTCTGCAGGCAATTAGTTTATGCCCTGAAACCTGGCATTTGGTTACCTTTATCTGCCAGGCATAGCTGCAAATACCATTATCAGAGATTCTTTTAGGATTACAACAGCCTTATCACATCTCTGACTATGATAAGGAACAGTAAAGCATTCAGAAAACTCTGTAGTAATCCAGATGATTTAGATTTCAGTAATAAGAGCTGGGTAAAGGAGCATGTTCTCCCACTCCAAATCACTCATAAATATGTAGACCCTAATAACTAATTATCTCAGATTTTCAGGAGATTATTTTTCTGGGAACCTGTCAACAGCGATTTCCTTTTAGATGTAGTTCTAGCTTCTCAGATACAGTCACTTCTCAGTTTCCAGACATTTGGTAAATACCCGGAGGAAGATCTTTTTTTATGCGATGTGTCTCCCTCAGTCTGAACTAATTAACTGCTACAAATGTGGAAAATATCTATTTTGCCATGGTGCTGAACTTTTCAAATCTTTCCATTTGGAAGATCACATCCAGTCCAATCAAACTGCATGCATGCCACCTGGCTCCCTCACGTCACTTCTTGCAGTGGAATTAAATAAAATTATCATTTCCAATTTGAAAATAAAAGTAGAAAATAATTATGCACCAGTGACCCGGATGGCCCTTTAATTAGGGTTTTGTGTTCTCCCAAAACACAACTGGTTGGAGTTTTGTGCTGGGTTTCAGTTCCTAAAAGTGGTAAGTGCTGTGGGTTCTTCTGGAGAGGCCTTGGTAGGTGGGGGAAGTAAGGAGGATTGGGGTTTTTTACCCCACAGCATCCCCTACTGTTGCTTTTAGGAATGGTACTGATTCACTTAAGCACTTTCCCTCCGTACCGGGCAAGGAGGAGGGCAGGGCAGGGCAGGGCAGGGCAGGGCAGGGCNTGGGGGAAGTAAGGAGGATTGGGGTTTTTTACCCCACAGCATCCCCTACTGTTGCTTTTAGGAATGGTACTGATTCACTTAAGCACTTTCCCTCCGTACCGGGCAAGGAGGAGGGCAGGGCAGGGCAGGGCAGGGCAGGGCAGGGCAGGGCAGGGCAGTTGCCAGAGCTTTCCAGCAGGTATGTCCTCAGGAGACTCACCGGTGGTTCTTTAAAGGAAAACTATTGCCCAATAATTCCAGTTAGTCTGTGTTTCGGTACCACAAAAATATCAGTGCCTAACTGGAGTAGCAGTTTTCTGGGGAGCCTTGACCAGGGCAAGAGACACTTTCTTATGTAAACCAGATCTTCTCAAGCCATTGTGGCTTCTCCCAGTGAGCCCTATTCCCCTGCAGAACATACAGCCGTGTTTCAGTATGTGACAGCTGTGAGCCCCAAATCTGCTTCTGAGTGCATAGAAAAAATGAGGTTTTGAATGCACTTGAGATTTTTTATTTTGTTTTGCAAATACCTGTATGCCTACTCAAAAATGTGGAGCATTTCTGAATGCCTTAATACTGAAAGGTATACTTACCAAATCCTTTTCTCCCAAAGGAACCTGCAAATGCAAGTTTCAATTTGCTTTTCTAGGGGTATTGAATTTTTGATTTCTGTATGAACAAAAGTTTGTGGAATATATATGCATGTGGAGGCAGGGGTCTGAATATGCATCTACTGATTTCTCTGCATCTTGCTTTCTTTACCTATTAAATCAGGTTAACAGTACTTCTGCACCTCCCAGGAGTGTTGTGAAATCTTACTCATTAAAGTTTGTATAGAATTTTAAGATCCTTGATGGCAGATGCTACACAAGTGCAGAAACACATCACTTGATATATATGAATGGCAATTCACTCACAGCCTCAGTGGTGTTCGGTAAGGGAGTAACTGAAGAATATCAAATGCTGCAAGCTCAAATGAAAATGAGCTCATCAAAATAAACGATTTACCACAGGCTTCCAAGCACCCTGCTTCCTGCAGATGAGATGAAGAGTTCATCCCCTTCTCTGCTTGACAACAGAGAATAAGCCATAGCATTGCATATCACGAACAGTGGTTGTAGCATTCTTCTCTGTTGGAGAGTTTCACTTTATTGTACAGCCCCATTAACTGATGAATGGAGGTCAGAATGGTTCATGTCATCATGGTGAGTACAAAAAAAAGCTTGACCCAAACATGGAAATTAAACAGACTTTCATCATGAAAGTGTGAGTATTGCCTTATTAGAGTGTATTTTCCTCCATTTCTATTCTTATCATAGGAAAGAGCTTATGGAAGGGAATCAAAAAAACAAACAAAATGCAACAACAAAAACAAACTAATTTTGAATTTTATGGAAGGATCCACTTATATTTCTGTCTGTTTTAAAGAAGGAAAGATTTCTGCAACCCCAGTTCTGGGAAAAGCAACCAATCTGAATTCCTCTCTAATAGCACAGTTTATACTGACACAGCTACCAGAGCCCCTTCTGCAGACAATCTAGCTCCTTGCAGTAGCAAAATCTCTAACAGATTCATCAGTCCCCAGTATTCCTCAATTTCTGGAATAAATTTTTTTCATAAAGTAGGACCTTTTGGTTCTGCTGAATCTATTCAAATTTTCTGTACCTATAAACATGAAACCTAGACTGCACAACTGACCCAATTTGCCCTTCAAACAAAAGAAGTCTGATAATGAAATTTCTAACACTCACTTCAGCTGGACTAGAACTAGTTCAATCCCATCATACCTTGTAACAGGCCAGCTATGTTACAACTCAACCCAAGGCGCTTAAACGAGCAGCTTCAGCTGCATAATTAGAAAAGAAATGCAAGAAGAATTTTAAACCAGAACAGGACACAGATTTTGGAGTTATTTTTTCTTTATCCAGACCAGTTAGTTCAAGTCCAGGACAGTTCTGTACCTGTAACTTGAATCAATCTTCACCCTGAGCATCACTGTAGGTACCCAAGAGGGAAATACTACTACATGCCTTAAAGGGTGCTGGTTGCAAAGCCCAATCCAAATTCCTTTTGAATCTGTGGCAACCTTTCAAATACCTTTGAATCAGGAGCTTAGTTTATAACTAATTTGCTAGGCATATGGAGCTTCAGAAGCCAAATTGACAGATGAGAAGTGCAACTTATCTCCTATACACCTTTTACTCCCATTGATTTACCAGATCAGGCTGAATGAATGATTTTAGCTTGAATCTTACCCAAAATTCAAGTTGTCTGTATGATGGTTTTGCCAGAAAGTTAGCATAAATTGTTTGTAAACAAAAGAAAGTAGTTCTGAAAACTGAGGAGGAAGATAGCATTCCCCTTCCTTTCCATCTTTACTTTAGAAATTGTTATTTATTTTTTACCTTTTTACAATTCATGAGCAAGTAATGTATTCCTTTCTAGTGCTTGCTTTAAAGGAGATCAGTTATTTCCACTGTTAATTACAGGGTTTTCCTCTAATTAAAAGAAATTATAAGGCATTATTCTAGTCAATAAACTAATTATGGTTGTGGCAAATGAAGGAAAAGCCATCAACCGATCTTGAGACCATGATTTAGAAAACTTTAAGGATGTGATTTTTACATGCCTTGAAAAAGCAAAGATATCTCACATGCACTTTTAGTCACTGTTTGGAATGTACAGAAGAAATATTGGTCCTTTGAAATTAGCATAGTGCCTCTGGAAATTTCTAGCTGCACTACCTACAGTTCACTTGGTGTATCCTTGTAATGTCATTTGGTTAGAGCAGGACAGGAGCACTGAATCTCTCTTTTTTATTGCACTGTTGCTCTCTATAATTCCATTCCAGGTAAATAAAAATCATTCCAAATAATGAAAGTGGTATTTTTTTGCTTTCACAATAATACCAAAAAAAATAATTTCAAGTGCTATGAAGACTTTCATGAATTCTCCCTTAAAAATACTATAATCTTCATAATTACAGAAACAAAACATGGTTTTGACAACTTGGCAAGGGGCTAAGAAAGTTGCATTAACTCTACTTTGCAAATAAAATTTTGAGAAGTAGCATAGTGTGGTGTTTTGTTGGAAACAAATATAAAGTTACTAGCAAGTCAGGCTTGAATTCAAAAGCAGGAAGTTTAACTGCTGTTTATTTGTTTTCTTGCTTTTGTTCATCTTCGAGCCTGTTTTAGTTTGGTTGGGGGTTTTTTTGACACAAGCTGAATGCATCAGAACAGGTCGGCATTACATAAATTCTTCTGATTCTTCTCAGCAGAGAGGCATCAGTTGCCCTGGCATAGACCTGTAGTCTACTGCATGTAGCAGAACTGGCTAATTGATGGGCTGTGAAAAAAGGGTGTGTGTCTGTGTTTGTCTTTTTTTGGTATTGCTGTGCAAATGCTGGCATAGTCTGTAACTGCTCCTCATTGATGGTGGTACTTCCTGTTTGAAGCCATTCTGGTAGGGTTACAAGTGCTGATGTGATAACATCCTGAACCCTGAGGCCTTCAGAAACCTTTTTAAAAGGGATATGATGAAATAAGAGAGGGGGAAAAGAGCTACTATGGATTTTGAAGTCTGATATCACAAAATTATTTCTTATAATCCAAAGTATTTCAGCCCTGCCACTAATATTTCTGCCTTCCTTTTTGATAGCTTGCTCACCTCACTTCCTCATTAAAATCTTCCAAGAGCAAACTGCATTGGAAAGTATTTCCAGGTCATTTATACAATCAGGCTGTGCCAGATAACAACAATAATACACAAAATTGTCACTAACACTCGATATCTATTTGGTAATTTATTCATAAAAGCACACATTTTGCATTTACTGTTAGAGTTTTCTGCTAAAGTTTTAGCATTCCATTTTGAATTCCCCAGAGAGTAAAGAAAAGCTGCTGCCAAGGTTGCTCAAAGTTCAGGAAATTTGCTAGGTAAGAAGCATTTCTGAAATTTTTTGGGTTATGTAGCACACTGACTCCCTAACAGACTCTTTGTATGTACATAAAGTTTTGGATTGGAGAGAAAACTAGAACTGTTGCTATCTGAAGAGGAAGATGCTGTTATTACACTGTTAAAAATGCAAAACAGAAGCCAATTTTTCACTGTACCAGGCATCTCTTCCATTCTGTGGGTTGTGTATGGGACTAGTTTGGATAACAGGCTAGAGAAGAACAAACTGAGATCCAATTTACTTTCACCGTTATGAAGTAAAATTGCAGTGAGGATTTGCCTGCAGTTTTCAGACAAGAAAAGAACAAGTAAAGACAAACTGAAGTTTGTATCTTCATTGGGCTTTCTTCACAGTCAGAGTGGCATGCCATCAGCAGATGAAGACCAGGGCTTTGTGCTTACAGCAAGCCCTGCAGCTGCTTCTCAGCTCTAAGGGAAGATGTTACAGATGAATTCACATTTTCCTAGATGCTACAGGAAATACAAAGAAACAGAATTTATCTCTTATTCTCAGCCCATTTCCTTACATCCTCCTCACTTTCCCATTGTATTTGTCTCTCCTGCTCTATGAATTAATCCTTTCAAACATTTCTCCTGTGTCCATTGAACTTGCAGCAGTGTCCATGGTGACTTTCCTGAAGTTGTTCACTGTTGTTGCAAGGTTATTTTCCCATACTTGGCCAAGTGTCTGCAATTTCAGGCTGGATTGCTGGCGTTATTGATAAGGTAATGACAGACAATGTGGCTTTTGATATTAAGTAATCCCTTTGGAATGTTGTCAGTGAATGTTTTTCTCCATAATTATTTGTTTTCCTCTTTTCCTCCCACCTTCAAGTCACAGATCAGTTCTGACCCTTTCTGTACTTCATCTCTCATTTGACAATGTTTTTCTATACCTTCATAATGTTTGCTTACTTACTGTTAATCCTTAGTCTCTTCCTACTCACAATCTTTTATGTCTTGCTTTTTATACAGTCTCCCTAACCTATGCTTGTCATCTCTGTCCTCAGAAGTTACAACCTTAAATTCTGCCTAACCTAGTTCCCACTGACACAGAAGATCTCATCTCTGTCCTGACACAGTTGCCAGTCCTCTCTATGTTGTGTTTTGATTTTCTCTCTCTTGACTTTAAGGCAGAAAGTGCAAAGAGCCCACATGCAGAGACAGAAGATTAGCTAAGATTTACATGTCTAAATTCAGACATGCTTCTCAAAATACCCAGCTAGTTAGGACTAAACTTTGGAAGAACATAAATTCCTTGGGTGTCTCTGAATTAAACTGCAGGGTTTCCCAAGAATTCAACACGTTATGCCAGTCAGCCAAGAAGATTTATCACTAACTCCAAAGTAAACGTTGGGAAGATTCACATACATGATATTTCTCTTACCTTTCCTGCTCAAGCAATTTGATCCAGTTAACTTTCTATGGGGCAGGTAACTAGATGACAACTTCCAGGTTGTTAACACTTCATTTTAAATAAAAAAATTCCTGGATTCTCCCTTCTTTCTTCTTTTCTTTTTTAATAATACCACCAGGAGGAAGAAAAGACTTTAATTTTGTCATCCTCCTTGAAGAGAACACAGTCATGTTTCCCAAACCTCAGAGACTACCCTAACAGAGCTAATGCTCTAGTATGCGATGAAATGATATGAATTCTTGCCATCACCATTCAATCATCTGCTAAACAATTTAGGAAAGGTTTCAAACCTTCTCTGAATAAAGCCTGAAAAAGCAAAGATGGAGGTTATTTTGAATGTTGATCCCTTTTGCAGTGCAGTTCCACACACCCTTGGAGCTTCCAGCAGAGGAAGGCAGTCCCTTGGGCTGCAGAGATGAAAAGGAAGTGGTGGTGGTGGTGAAGTGAGAAATACCCCAGAGCTATGGCTCAAATTCCATTTGTACAATTCGAGATTGTCTTTAAGATCTTTTATGTGTATATTGACCAATTCCCTGCCCATCTTTGTATATGAGATTTTCTGTAGGCATCAAACTGAATGGGAAACTGAAAGAAGGCTGTAACAACTAAGTCTCTGCTAACTGCTTGAACTGCTTTGTGAAAGAGTAGGTGGGCAAATGAAAGCTCGGAGAGTATCTGTGATTAAAAAAGCAGACAATTAAGCAGGCCTGGTGGAGCAATGCAAACTAATAAGAGCCCAGGCTGGGGTGAAAGGGCAAAAGATAAGGCTCAAAGGTTAGGAAAAGAAGCTTAAAGTCATGCTGGAGTATGGCCAGTCAGTGAAGTGTGTGAAGAAATGACACTATCTGAAAGACAGCACAGCCAAAATGTCCTGGCTGCTCAGGAGCATTATTATTTGTATCACACTTCCCCCCAGAGGCTCCATGTAAGTATCAGGGCCCCATTGTGCTACATATTGCGCAAACACAGCAAACGACAGTCCAAGCCATAATCGCAGGAATAAGCAGAGAAAAAGCATCAGTACTACAGCATGTAGGAGGCAGAGCTCTGGATGAGCGGGGAGCAAACTGAAATGGTTTCATGCCAGAATGACTCTGCGTTTGCTCCAAAGGATCATGAACCTCTCAATGAACTTGCAGCCCAGTGAGTTCCATGTAGTTCCAGGTGCTATAATGAATGTTTCACAGAGAGATAATTAACCCCCCTCACCCCAAAGCTCCACAGTGCTGAAGCTTTCCAGCACAATCTGTCCATGACACCATGGTGGAATGCAGAGCCAGCTTTATTATTTCAGTTTGTTCTGTTCCTTTTTACTACTACTGCTCTCTAAGGTTAATTGTATTCCCCATGCTGATGCACATACATAGACCTCACTGTATGGATTCTTTCATTTCTTTTTCATTTCCCCCTCCCCTTTTTAGTCAATAAGGAGTTCAAACATTATGCAGCTTTCTCAATAAAATGCCAGGAGTCATCCAGTGAGGTAGGAGAGGGCAAGAGTAAAGGAGCAAACCCTTGACTCTCTGACTCAGCTCACTCTTCTCTTGGTTTAGAAGAGGATTCAAATCAAATGAAATAAAAGACAGAATCATCCAGGTGCAAAACTTGTCATCATGGAAGGTGTTAAGTAGTAAATAGTAGCATGTACTGTTGTCCTGGTTTCTATAGTTCAGCCTGCTTCTAGACCAAAGTCCAAGATCCAGCTAAGTACTTAGGCCATCCCTTTTATCTTCGGACTCCCAAGTTCATGTTAAGTTTGGAGCTATCTGGGAGACCAGATCAGTAGAAGACTCATCTGGGATTTGGAGATATATCCTTTTGGGGATGAGCTTCAGCCACAGTGACTACACCTGCAACAGCAGTAGCACACAGACCTGAACTAATCCTGCAGCTATAAGCATATAGAGAATCAGAAAGAACAACATGGGTCACTAGGAAACTTGGTCCTGTTACTGTAGCTAAGTGAAATTCCAGCTCTGGGCTTAAGGTGGAGTCTCAGGTTCATAAAATGCTAATGTAACTGGTTCAGCTACCTTTTGGCATTGCTCTTATGAATGCATATATGACCACAGCATACAAGATGAAAGAGAACTAATGGTGCTTCTCAATACTCAGTGCCAGAAGAGAGACTAAGTTGCAAAGGCACCATGTCGACAGCAGCCCACAAACTGCTGAGGGAAGGACAGACGTATGTTTTTTACCATCTTGAAGAATGTGGAAGACCTCTGTCTTGAACAGTAGTTTGTCCACACAGTTGCTCACAATACTTGTCCTGCATGGTGCCACTGTGCCCCAGGTATGACATCCTGAACATCTGTGGCTCTGGCAGGTGGTTTGCAGCCAGTCTCTTACTTTCTGCGGATCACTGTCAGGGGTCCACAAACAAGTATAAAGACAACCAAGTTTATATGACAGTGTGCAAAATGTAAAGATTATATCAGATTCATTTCAGCACAATGACTACAGCAATATTTGTACTTGGCCAGTTAGATCAGGAAAAATTATCTTTCTCCTATTAGGTGCATTGTGAGAAATTTATTCCAGTCTCTAATAAAACTGTCATAAGGGTCTGATGGAGGCTAAATGGACTGTCAGACCATTCTACTCTGATGACTGTTACAGTGTGTTTCCAAGATAACAATTTAACAATGCTCACCATTAGTAAGTATCTTTGATTTATATTTTAATTTAATTTTGTGGAGGAAAAGATTATTGTAATTTAACAGAGATCTGTAACGTATTCATGGTGGTAAGCACAGAAGAGGTAAATCAGATGATTCATTTCATACTGAAATCAATCCATGCTGAAAGTAAATAACCATATCTGCTCTCTTTTGGATGATCGAGCTCCCTTCTTTTGGAACTGTTAATACTGAACTTCAACAAATCTCTCCTTGTTTAAAAGTTTAGATTTGAGGAACAGACCAAGATAGATGGCTTCTTTCTCTGTAAGCTATTGATTAATGGGTTGTACTAAATGGTGTGACATGCCCTTTAAAAGGAATTTACAAGTAATATATCGCATGGCAACTGCATTATTAATGATTTTGATACTTGATATTTGTGTCTTCCTACTCTGAGCTCTTACTCATCCTAGTGAAGGTGGAGGGAGGGTAAAAGCTGGCTGCCCCCAGCTTGTTGGGATTTGTTCTTGCAATCATATATATTCCTAGGCTTTTTCTCATTATTCACATTACATCTGGCCTGACACTTCCTAACTATATGCCAGCATGAGAAGGCAAAAAAAGAAAATCTTCCTTTGCCAAGGAATTGCCAGAGCCTTTAGATGAATATAGCTATGTAAAAACTGAAGATGGCTGGAGAGCTTATTCTTCTCATTATCAAAAAATGTTTACAGTCCTGCATAAAAGCAAGCAGAGAGAATCAAATTTTGTTATTTATTTTTCCATTTAAAACTTTCTCTTATTTTTCTTGCACTTTGAGAGGCAGCCTGTACTGCAAATGTACTGGGGCGTTTGCCAAGAGGTAGACATATGCATGGAAGACTGAAAGGAAGGGCCTGGGAAATTAAAAAGCAATTAAGCAAGAAGGGAAACTCAAACAACAGTATTGTTCAGTTCATATTACTGAGTCTTTCAAGAAGGAGAGAATTGTGAACCCTCCAGAAACAGAGGGATAATTCACAAAAAATAAAGACATTTCAGAAAAAATATGTTTGTTCTTCACTAGCAAAGGTATCAAGGAGATGTTATTTCAGACCCTTTCATTATAGTAAAAGAAAGATGCTGTTAGAAGAGAAAATGATAAATTAAACAACAATGAATCATCAGAATCTGGTGGAACTGCAGAAGAAACTTCTGACTGAAGTAAGTGGCAAAAGCATAAAAGGCACAACCTACTCATTAATATATTTTATTGTTACTCCATCAAAACCAAGGGCCTGACTTGCAACTGGTAATAACATCTACCACTTTTACTGAATAGTGTCTGATATCAGCTACTGAAATCTGTCTTTGGATGAAGAGCTCAGAATGATTTTAGGAAAGACAGATTAGAGCTGCCACCTATTCAAAGCATACTAACATCAACATATAGATTGGGATGAACAGGATAAAATATGGACTTGAGGTGACTGAAAGTCAGAGGTCCCACTCTTCAGGGAGCTATGAACTTGTAAAAATACTTTATCCATTGCAGAATGAATGTTGTAGCTTCCAGAATGAGAGAATGGAAAGTCCATAACTGATGGTATTGAAATGATAAAAACATTAAGTGTTTCAATTTTCTAGGCAGTCTCAGACTTTCACTGGGGCACAGTCTCAGTTCACCCCCATTTCCAGGTTACGTCCCTGTCAGATCTAGAGAACAGACTGGTAGCCACATGGGCACAAACTCTGGTAGTTTCATCCAGAGACAGACACCAGAGTTGGGAAGTCAGAGATCTTCTATGTTCAGCTCTGCAGCAAGGCTCTGGGAAGCCTGATCTCTTGAGCTAGTCTGGGTGGTGAATTTGCCTCAGAATGGAAGATGCTTGAAGCTCAGGCTCCAAATGAGGAAGAGAGGCAAACTAGCCTTCTTTATTGAAAACAAATTTCCGCCCATCCCAAAAAACCAAAATTCAGCATATATGTATATATAGATTTGTTTTAAGATGGAAACTGTTACTGAACAAGAGATTTTTTTTTCACCCTTGCCAACCTCCCTGTAATGTTTCTCTTGTTTTTCCAATAGTGAAAGGGATAATGAGGAGAGAAATAATTACCGTTCGTGACCAGCTACTGTGAAAGCGTGGGTGTGCTCTCTGCTGAGCATGTCAGTATACAAACTTACACCCTATGCAATAATTATATTGTTCTAGCTTTTGCCATGGTGTGACATACAAAATCTCAGTATGTCAAAAGACCTCTAGAAGAAGAATAAATATTGAACAGGGCTGTAAAAGCTTTGAACAATGAAGTAAAAATAGATACAATTCAATATTCATCAAAGTAATTTCAGGAACAATTGCTGCCTTCTAAGAATAAATATTACTTACAAGCATTTAATTTGACTTGGGAGAATATTTTAAGTCTTTAACACTTTAGCAAAACTCTCAAGAACTAGATTTTTTAAAAATTACATGAGAGGAGCTAGATCTTTCTCAACCACTTCTTTAGTCCCCAGGCAGTGCTTGAACATGCTTCAGTCCACTGAAGATATTGGATACAGTTCAATGAACTTCAGTGAGACTCTTCACACATTGTGTAGCACTGTAAGTAAAGAAGGCTTGATAGTTAGGAAGATAGGCTTTTAAGCACAATTGGCTTCTCAGGTGCTTTCATGCAAAAGTTGAATTTTCTCAAATGGGTTTATTGAGTAGAATGTATTGAATTTTCTTAAAGTAGAAATTATTTTGACCTATGTTTTTGCATCATTAAACAGATTTGGTTTTCTGTTTAACATGGGACTTATATCACTTCCATTGTAAGCAGTTTCCATGTTCTACTTCAATGTTAAACTATGTGAGACACTGGCTGTGTTTAGGTGCACAAAACTGCATCTGTCTGCAGTGTATACAACATCACAGTCAAAAAGAAGTATTACACACAAACAGCAGTGCACATGGAAGTTTAGATAAAGGATTCCCTTTATGAATGAAAGTTACTGGGTTTTGTAGACCCCATAAGTAATACTGGATAAAATAAGAAGTCATCTGCTATATAAGTCCAGACTATACTGAAACTAACCCAAACTCTTCTTTGAGTTTTGAAAAATTGGTTAAAATCTGTCCACAAGTTATTTAAATGGATATTTTTTTGCAATATACTCATTAATCCTCAAAAAACGACAACAAAAAAATCTTCGGAGTCTTTCAGCCTGTATGGAAACAGTGAGTATCAGAAGATTTTTTTTTAATTAAACACAGTATGATGGAATTCTCACATCACTAATTAAAATGCAACACAAATCATGGTTCCTGTTCTATCAATGAAATGAAATAGAACAAAAAAGCATTGTAAAAATGTTATGAATGTAAGAGTATCCAAATATCAGAACATCTTGCTAAGTATGGGAGTTCTGTAATACTTTATATTATTATTATTAAATGTATCAAAAGAAGAGTGACCAGCAGGTCAAAGGAGGTGATCCTGCCCTTCTACTCCACTCTCATGAGACCTCACCTGGAGTATTGTGTGCAGTTCTGGTGTCCTCAACATAAAAAGGACATGGAACTTTTGGAACTAGTCCAGAGGAGGGCCACGAGGATGATCAGGGGACTGGAGCACCTCCTGCATGAAGACAGGCTGAGAAAGTTGGGGGTGTGCAGCCTGGAGAAGAGAAGGCTGCATGGAGACCTCATAGCAGCCTTTCAGTATCTGAAGAGGACCTATAGGGATGCTGGGGAGGGACTCTCCATTAGGACTCTAGCAATAGGACAAGGGGTAATGGGTAAAACTTAAAACAGGGGAAGTCGAAGTCAGATATAAGGAGGAAGTTCTTTCCTGTGAGGGTGGTGAGGCACTGGCATGGGTTGCCCAGGGAAGCTGTGAATGCTCCATCCCTGGCGGTGTTCAAGGTCAGGTTGGACAGAGCCTTGGGTTACATGGTTTAGTGCGAAGTGTCCCTGCCCATGGCAGGGGAGTTGGAACTAGATGATCTTAAGTTCCTTTCCAACCCTAACTATTCTATGATTCTATATACTTACGTGCAGGGTTTTTACAGTAACTCATTATATTTAATAAATTTAATTGATTTTCTAATTTAATATAAATAGTGAAGTTGGAAGCAATCTTTTCCCTCCTTAAACTGAAGTAACAAAACTAATTGAGGATTATGATTATTTTTCCAAAAATGTTATTTCCTTATTATTCACAATATTGGTATAGCAAAATTAAACTCACAAAGAAAAATACTGCAAAGAAATAAAGTAAATTTACTGATGGAATCATTTTCAGAAAGAAGTATAAACAATCAGGTGCATTTAATTATTTTTTCAAAGGCCAGATAACAGAAGACATGAATTTCTTTCATTAACCGACCCAGTCTTATGCTCCGGATTAAAACTAAACAAAGGATAATATATTTGTGTGTTGAGTCCAGAGCTTACAAATGCCCGCAAAGGAAACTAAGAAAGTCTCCTCATCCAAAGTTTTCTCATTTGCTTATTAAAACAATGTGAATAGTCAAATTATTGTCTTCAAGAAGTTACTTGTTTAAAATTATTTTAACTCTTCTGATTTAGCAGTGCTGCAAGAACAAATAAAATAACTAAAGTTTTACTACAAACCTCCCTATAATCACTCATTTCCACTCACCTATTATCCACTCTTTTGACCCAAATGATCTCTTCCTAAACTGATTTTGCAAGATCTATATGTAATAATTTTCCGATTGCATTTAAAACACAAGCTGTGTCCCAGCTACTTCAAGACTTCATGCAGAATATGTTTGGCCTTTTCACTGCTCCACTGCAATGACCCACTGCATGCTGACCACTCAACCACTGGCTTGCACTGAAAGATAGTGAGCAAGTTACTGCGATATCATCACAATTAACACCTCACTTACAGTGATGTGTTTGCAGTAGTAATTAACGCTAGGGACTGTGCTCTGCCTGATTTGCCCAGAGCATTGGCCAGTCTTTTCCAAACACCTGCTCTTTCCCTGGGGAACCCGGCATCCATCCCTCCGTGGGGTGAAAACGCCCCCTGGTGCCAAAAGGACAGGCTGCCCCCTCCCTTTGACTTTGAGAAGAGGGAGTTCTCTCCTTTTCCTCAGGAAGCAGAAGGTCAGGGAACATCTGCATTTAAATGCAAAACAGTTAGTAATGCTAACACCAGGAGCAGCTTATAATTAGGTATTATTAGCTCAGCAATATGGAATGATTGATACAGAGTTAAAGCTAATGACTTTAAAGATGATTAGGCCATTTTGTCAGGAGCTGTTTACTCTGTCTATAGACACAAAAATCCCTTCACCTTAACCACTGAAGAGCTCTGTATGATGGCTTATGGGTTAGGAAAGAGAGTGCAAGCTGTGATGTTGTAATACACTCTATGATATAAGGTAAGCACATAGAAGAAATATGTTGAAAGACTGGGATTTAGGTAAGCAAGCTGCAACACAGCCAAGGATTGTTCTGGCTGTCTAATTTAGGAATATCTGAAGCAGACTCAAGTGTCACATCTGAAACTTGTGACGTTTGAGCTGAATTTGCTGTTTTCAATGGATACAGGAACCTTTTTTTTCCCAATTTCCGTTTAAAGAAAAGTTCAGGAAATGTTTGAAGACAATGTGTCAGCAAAAAGACAAAAAACAAAACAAAACAAAAAAAAAACAAAGAACAAACCCTTTCTAGGTGAAAATATCTGAGTGTACATAAATAAGGCAGTACAAGACTCTTCTGAAGGAAATCCAGTCTTGTGTCCTGATTCAATACAGAACAAGAGCACCCACTTGTAGTTTCAAAGGTAACAAGCCTTAACCACCTACTTAGCATAAGCATTATCCCACGTGATTCCCTGAATGGAGGGTGG
>NDXB01002300.1:3734-18609 GCA_002631895.1 Agapornis roseicollis | reverse complement strand
CCCCCCCCTCCCCACCCCTACCCCCCGCCTTCTTTTTCTTGGGAGATGATTTTAAACTGAACCTTTGGAACTTAGCCCCTGTCTGAACTGCATTACAGTAACATTGTAGCTATGCCTGTGCCTTGCCTTGGCTCTTATTAGCCTCAATCATGACCCTGACCAGTAGAGTTGATTTGAACTCAGAGCTGTTTTGTCAATTTGTACTTGTGTGGTGATCATTAGATTCTTGGCTCACCCTTGTAACTGCCACTGCACCTTCTTTTCCAGGTATTCTAGCACTCTGCTATAGGTGTCCATGAGGCCATTGCCCCTGTCTGTCTTGCTATGACTTCTTGCTCTGGCTGACCTTTGCTTACAAAGACACCTGCTGTCATTGCTCCTTGACAGAGACCACAGTTTATGAACACATGGCTTTTTACTCTTTCAGTCATTAGCGTATGGCTCCACATCATTCCACAGCAGGATTGCATTTAGGAAAGGGTTTAGAAGAAGGTTAATTTTCTCATTCTGAACTTACTGTTAAATTGTTGAATCAGTTGACTGTTGCTTTGTTTGCTGCTCTGTAACTGGAAGTCTTCCAGGTGTAAAGGATCAGAGACGTTACTGGCATAACATAACAGTATAGATCGTATCCTTAATGAGCTTATAAGGCATCTGATCATCTAAATAGGTCCCTGCACGAAATCCTATTATGTTACTCACTGATTCTAGGATGAGCTGATGTGTCCATAGGCATGTCTTTCATCTGAACAACCATTTTCTCCATGTAAAGCGAAAAGGTTAAGGTGAAAACAATGATAAAGAAAATTAGAAGTGTCAACACACATCCAGCGATTTTGATAAGGTTGTCACAGTTATTCATGTCTTAGTCTTTCCAGGTATTTTTCTTCTTAATCAATATTGCACATGATTAATCCTTGCAAGAAGAAGAGTTTTACGTTATTTCATTATCTTGAAAGAAAAGAATAATGTTGCTTTGAACATTTGAATTAATTTTGTTTATCGCCTCCGGAATCACAGCCTGAATGTTTCAGAGTATGGATCTGAGCAGCAAAAGGCAGGAAAACACTGGAGTATTGCAAGTGTAACCTACAGCAGCTTTCTAGAAATCTGTGTATTTGTTGAATAAATTTCTATTTTGTGATGTCTAGTGAAAGCAACAGAAACTATGAAGTCAGTCTAAAAGAAATGCTTTTTAAATTAAGATTATATTCAATGCAAAATTAGTAATGAAAATTCCACATATGTTTGAAAAGAAAACTATGATTGATTTAATCCTGAATACTGTAGGTGTTCCCCTTATTCATTTGTGTAAATGTAAGAAACGAAAAAATATATATAGTAAAGGATTCTTTTTCTGGTCCTCTTTTGCTGTAGTAAAATTCATGTCCAAGTGAACTATATAAAAATATTGCCTTGTATCTTCAAAACATGTTAAATTCAAAACACATCATTAGTAATGGTTCAATAACAGACCATGCTTAACAGTTCAAGATATCTACAATTCAGGAGAAAAAAAAAAGACTGGATACAATTACTTTACATACAGTGCTCTTTCTTTAATAAAAATGGAAAGTAAAATTCTCAGTATTTATGCTCAGCTATTGTTTTGTACCCATCAATGCCAAAACAAAGACAAAGTACCTGCTTTATTCACATTCTTGACTCAGCAGACAGATGGTCCATCAGAAAATGAAGCGTTTCCTCTTGTTTAAATTTCCTCTTGTTTATAGAATAAAGCTGTCTGTTAATTGCGGAAATAACTACTCCATGGGAGTGTGGTAGCACAGTAGCTTGAAATCACTTTCTGCTGAAAACATTAAACAGTTCTGAGTCAGATTCAATATTTGCAGATACAATCATGAGGATGGTAATTCGATTTGTGGAAAGTGCATATAGGTGTTTGCAGGACTCACATAACTCTTTAAAATATTGATAGAGAAATAACAAAGACAGCAATCTGAAAACCAGATTTTAAAAAGGGTTTTATAAAAATGTAAATACTATTAATCTGACATTAAAAAAAACAAATACAACCAAACCCATTCATTCTTCAACCACCCAGACATCTGTTGGAGCAACAGTATGGTCCGGTGCAAGCAGTCCAGGAGCTTCCTCGATTGTGTGGAAAACAACTTCCTCCTGCAAGTAATAGAGGAGCCGACAAGGAGAGGTGCCCTGCTTGACCTTGTGCTCACCAACATGGAAGGGCTGGTTGGAAATGTGATGCTCCAGGGCAGCTTTGGATGCAGTGATCATGAGATGGTAGAATACGAGATCCTCAGGACAGTGAGAAGAGCATGAAGCAAACTCACTGCCCTGGACTTCAAGAGAGCAGACTTTGGGCTCTTCAGGAACCTAATTAGTAAGGTTGCATGGGATATAGCCCTAGAGGACAGGGGAGCCCAAGACTGCTGGATGATATTCAAGGATCACCTGCTACAAGCTCAGGACTGTTGCATCCCAACTAGAAGGAAGTGCAGCAGGGGGGCCAGGAGACCTTCTTGGATGGTTAAGGAGCTACTGAGAAAAATTAGAAGGAAAAAAGAGGCTTATAAAAGGTGGAAGCAAGGACAGGTGGCCTGGGATAAATACAGGGATGTTGTCCGGGAAGCTAGGGACCAGGTTAGGAAAGCTAAGGCCCAGTTAGAATTAAACATAGATAGGGATGTTAATACCAAGAAGGGATTCTAAAGGTACATTGCAAATAAAAGACAGACCGGGAAATACTTAGGCCCCATCTGGAAGCTATTGGGTGAACTGGCTATGCAGGATTTGGAGAAGGCTGAGGTTTTGAATGACTTCTTTGCCTCTGTCTTCAATGGGAAAGGCTCTGACTGCACCACCCAAGTCTTGGAAGGCAGATGCAGGGACTGTGAGAATGAAGACCTTGGGTCCACTGTAGGAGAGGATCTGGTTCAAGACCAGCTTAAGAACCTGAATGTGCACAAGTCCATGGGACCTGATGAAATCCATCCACATGCCCTGAAGGAGATGGCGAGTGAAGTTCTTAACCACTGGTCATCATATTTGAGAGATCTTGGCAATCAGGTGGAAAAGTGGAAATATAACCCATTTTCATGAAGGGGAAAAATGATTGACCTGGGGAATTAGAGACCAGTCAGTCTCCCCTCTGTGCCTGGCAAAATCTTGGAGCAGATTCTCCTGGAAGGCATGCTAAGGCACATGAAAAACAATGAGGTGGTTGGTGACAGCCAGCATGGATTCACTAAGGGGAAGTCCTTCCTGACCAATTTGGTGGCCTTCTACGATGGGGTTACAGAACTGACGGACAGAGGTAGAGCAGTTGATGTCATCTACCTGGATTTGTGCAAAGCGTTCAACACTGTCCCACACGACAACCTTGTCTCGAAATTGGAGAGACATCAATTTGATAGGTGGAGCACTCGGTGGATAAAGAACTGGTTGGATGGTTGCACGAAAAGAGTTGTGGTCAATGGCTCGGTGTCCGGCTGGAAGCTGGTGATGAGTGGTGTCCCTCAGGGATGGGTGTTGGGACTGATCTTGTTTAACATCGTTGTTGCTGTCATGGACAGTGGGATTGGGTGTGCCCTCAGCAAGTTTGCTGATGACACCAAGCTGTGTGGTTTGGTGGATACACTGGAGGGAAGGAATGCCATCCAGAGGGACCTTGACACTCTTGTGAGGTGGGCTGATGCCAACCTCATGAACCATGACAATTGCAAGGTCCTACATGTGGATCAGAGCAATGCCAGGCACAGCTACAGGTTGGGCAAAGAGGAGATTCAGAGCAGCCCTGCAGGAAAGGACTTGGGGGTGGTGATTGATGAGAACATGAACATGAGCCGGCTTCAGTGTGCACTTGCAGGCCAGCAAGCCAACCGTATCCTGGGCTGCATCAAAAGGAGCGTGGCCAGCAGGTCGAAGGAGGTGATCCTGCCCCTCTACTCTGCTCTTGTGAGACTTCACCTGGAGTATTGTGTGCAGTTCTGGTGTCCTCAACATAAAAAGGACATGGAGCTGTTGGAACAAGTGCAGAGGAGGGCCACGAGGATGATCAGGGGACTGGAGCATCTCCCATACGAAAACAGGCTGAGAGAGTTGGGGCTGTTGAGCCTGGAGAAGAAAAGGCTGCGTGGAGACCTCCTAGCAGCCTTTGAGTATCTGAAGGGGGCCTAGAGGGGTGCTGTGGAGGGACCCTGCATTAGGGACTATAGTGACAGGACAAGGGGTAATGGGTTCACAACTTAAACAGGGGAAGTTTAGATTGTATTTAAGGAAGATCTTTACTGTGAGGGTGGTGAGGCACTATAATGGGTTGCCCAAGGAAGCTATGAATGCTCCATCCCTGGCAGTGTTCAAGGCCAGGTTGGATGAAGCCTTGATTGACATGTTTTGAGTGTGAGGTGTACCTGCTTATGGCAGGGGGGTTGGAACTAGATGATTTTGAGGTCCTTTTCAACCCTAACTATTCTACGACTCTATGTTCACTTCCATTCTCTTGACATACTTTCTGTCAGCTCATTGCACATGTAGTAACAAACTGCTGCTAATTCTGAAGATGACTGGACTGTTTTCTGCCCAAGCATGGAAAAAGAAGGTAGTATATATTCCTAGTGATGTGTGTTTACATTGAAATCTAACACTACTCTTGAAAACAAGCACCTTTTATTTGATCAGTTCTATGTGCTATGGGACATCCTGTAGATTTGATTTGCCACTAGGGAAACAAGTTTTGCCCATCAGTTGCTGAGAATAAAAAAGATTGATCTGGAGTTTTAAGACTAGGCAGACCACTACTGGTCTGATCCAAAATGACATATCTTTAATTTTCTATTTTAGATTTGTGATGTCTCCTCATTTGAAGGAAATGTTACATTTACACAAAATACTGCAATCTTTCTCCTGAAAGTGTTGATTGGTTTATTTCCTTAAGTTACTGTCATGTAAATAACCCTGGGAAGAGTGAGGTGGTTTTGTTTGCGGGAGAAAGTGGATGGTTGGTTAACAGGTTAGATTATGTTGCAGGAAAAGGGCATATGTTCTTATCTATTTAAAGGGCAATGAAAACTTGCATCTCATACACATAAAGTTTTGTGCATTGCAGTGTATAAATGAATCACCTATTCCTCCTTGAGCTGCTGCAGTTCATCACATGATATATTACTCTAAATCACCATCTGTTTAATTTTGTATTAGTATGTTGGACTATGCAATACGGCATTTCAAGCCTCTGATGCACAGTTCTTGTCAGAATTAACTTTAGTGGCTGAAGAGGTCACTGTTCACACAGCTGGAAATGGTAACCTGCTCAGAGACCCCAGTGAAAGCTGTCAGAAACCATGCATCATGGTCCCCACCTACTGATCCTGTTTGATTTTTTCTGAAATGGCCTGCAGGCATACTCACAATACAGCACACTATCTCCTAGACAAATCTGTTAAGGCAAAGTCAAACTCTTACTTTGTATCGCTGCTGAAGGTGATCTTAGTTGAAAAATTTCATCTTGAAACTCTGATAGAATCCATCTACTTCCTGATGTAACAGGTTTATAACTTAGGAGGCCTCAACAGGTTGTCCTGTGGTGATGGTTGCAGCTCTCATTTGAGATTCAGTAGGTTTTCTTGTACTTTATTGAAGTATAGCCCAAAATGGAACAGAAACTGTCCTTGAATAAATGGTTGTTAACAGCAATTCAGGTGCAGCTAAAAAAAAAATCAGTAAATGAGAAACACTGCATGCTTGAAAATGCTCTTCTTAGCCAACTCCACACATGAAAACTCTTCCAGACTTTTGTATCTGGTCCTACCAATATGTGCATTTGTTTTTCATCAATAAGACCTTCAAGTCCTTATATCATCTCACTCACTGAGATAAATTGAATTTCAACATTAAGTTGACCATGGTACAAATCAATCATTTAGTTTTTTGTCTTAATTCAGTATATTTCAGACTGATAAATCAGTGTATGTATCCAAGTGGAAGTGAAGGCAATGATGTAACTTGTTAAAATGGAATTAAAAGCCACAAGGATTTCCTTTCAACTGTTTGTTGTGGCTTGGTTTGGTTTGGTTTGGGTTTTTTTGTGCATGTGGTGTTTTTTGTGTGTTTTTTTTTTTTTCTGTTTGTTTTGTAATTTTTGTTTTGTTCTTTTGGTTTGTCTTGTTATTTTCCTTTTCTTTCCTTTTCTATCTCTCTCTGAGAAGCAGGAAACAATTTAGCAATGAAACAAGGTTCTAAACAAACTGTCATAAAAACTGATAAGATTTTGAGATTGGCTCCTCTAGAATCCTGTTCGTTGTCCTTTAGTGATACAGCACCTTGGCTGTCAATGTGTAATTTCATTCCCTAGAATAAAAGCTATGGAAATATTTTTAAAGCACTGTCTCAAACAGGGAAGAAAAGAAGACATATATACACCATTCCAGAAATCAAGGTATAATCCCTAGGGTTTTATCCTTCAAGGTACTGAGTATTTTCTTTCATGTTCAGGGACCTTTCAAGTTCCTTCTGGGAGGTGAAATCCTCTGCAGTGTTTCAAAAGCCTTGAGTGGATTAAGTTTCCAGTGCTCTCACTGTAGTCTTAGATTGTTGACATGCAGTCAAGTTTCACAAGGGCTTTTTCTGTGATGATAACGAGTCACCTAACAGATTGTATTGAAGGAAACAGGAGGGACAGTAGTATATACATTAACAAGAAAGAACAAAATAAACAAGCAAACAAAAAATTTTTCACAGTGATAATACTAGAAGATCTTATTAATGTTACCAAGGACAACTGAATCATATCAAAGAGATATTATTCAGGCATGACCTTTAAGGTTATCAAGTCCAACCATAAACCTAGCACTGCCAAGTCTACCTCTAAGCCAAGTCTTCAAATGCTGCATCTGCATGTCTTTTAAATACCTCCAGGGATGGTCATTCAACCACTTCGCTCAGCAGCTGACTGCAATGCTTGATGACCCTTCCAGTGAAGAAATTTTTCCTAATACCTAATGTAAACACCCCCTAGCACAAGCTGGGGCTCATTTCCTCCTATCACTTTTTACCTGAGAGAAGAGACTGACACCCACCTCTCTACAACCTCCTTTCCGGTAGTTGCCCTCAGCTGCCTTTTCTTCAGGCTATACAGTTCCCTCAGCTGCTTCTCATAAGAGGTGTGCTCCAGGCCTTTCCCCAGCTTTGTTGCTCTTCTTTGGATGCACTCCAGCATCTCAATGTCTTTCTTGTAGTGAGAGACCCAAAACAAAATCAAATCACACATGCTTTTTAATGAAATCAATACTTTGAAAGAGGAAAATAAAGCTGCATAATAAACATCTTACAATTTTTGTTATGTTTACTCTATGTTTGATCAAAGGGTTTAAGCAAGTATATGTGATATATTTTTTTTTTTTTTTTTTTTTTTTCTTGGAAAGAATTCCCCAAATTTAAATACTTGCAGCTGTTTTAAGACAAGAAACATAATAGTTCAGGTATGAGAAAGAGGAGAAATAATATACACTAGAAAGCCATTTATTAAAAGACATTTCTGAGTATTTGCTGTTAATGTGCTATCCTGAGACATTCTGGCATTTTAATGGTGGATGAGGAGTAAATTGAGTGTCCAGAGAGGTGTTTTTGCTAACCCTGTTTCAGAGTTCTCAGATTATACTGGGCAAAAGACATAAGCTTCTGTTTTGTGAACCCTTAAGTTTTTGTTAGCCTAACCATAACACCTCAGTGGTGAGGGTTTACAGTTTTATTAAACACCTCAGCACTCTTGAATCATTGAATACAATCAAGCCCTCTTCCACTGTATGCCCTTTGGGTGCCTCTCTGTAGGGGAAAAGTAGCTATAGTCACCAGGCTTATGGTAGCAATATGTTCCCATGCTTCACCCCTTAACAGAAGTATCACTATTTACTGCTCTCCTAGCTTGGGAATGCAGCAGAGTTCAGGAACTGTAATGAAGTCACTGTATTTACTGTGTTACTTTCCAAGACCTCACTAATAACCCACCTGGAGCAGCTTGTCTAGAAGGCTAATTTTCATGTCATGATTTCTATTTGCTTCCTAACTAACTCTTTCACTGATAAAATTTTCCAGGTCCAGCTCTGTATTGGCTCTTTCAGAGCTGCTACTTCCTAGGACTGATATATTCAAGATGCATGACATCAAGGATTGCCAATGTATAGAATGAAAGGAGGAGATGGAGCTAGAAATGTGGCACAAAATTACTGTTGTAACATTATTTATTACCTTGTTTATTTGTGTCTATTAATCATAAGTAATAAAATTGCCCTTCATCTGTACATTGAGAAAGTAGACATGCTGTGGCACAGAAAGTGAACAGAAAGGTTAGATCTCTCATTTCTCCTATTCTGTATGGAGTATCCATAGTAAAGTGAAATGTCAGTGCCAAGGTTCAGACAGCAGAACCCTAAAATAAAACAAAATTAGAGTTTTGCTGTACAATAAAAGTCAACAAACTGTTTATCTGAGAATAAAAATGTAAACAGGGAATGAGTAATTTAGCATTCAGCTAATGAATGGTTTCTGGAAATTTGAGTTCCCAAAAGGCATCAGCAGAACTGTACATGAAACGTCACACAAAAGCTAGAAAGTGGTAAAGTTCTTAATATTATGAACTAGCAGAATTCTGCATTGCTGGTGAGACGTTTTACTTGATAAGGAAGTTGTTAACTGCATTATGAGCTTGCTTCTCCTTCTAAAGTAAGTGGAGTATTACCTTATCAGTAACTGGGCATTTGAATAACAAAAGCATGGATCATACTGATAAAGTTACTGTCTAGAATGAAAGATTCTGATTTGTGAAAATAAGAAAAGAAATCCACCCCTGTCACTCATCTGTTCATCTAGGCTTATGGCTGTCATATCTCTCTGAAATGATGCCTGTGGATGAGAGGTTGTGATGGGCTGAACCTGGCCAGCAGCTGATCACTGCACAGCGTCTTCATCACTTCAGCTCCTGCAGTGGTCAGGAGAGCAAAAGAAAGGAAATTCCTGGGTTGAGATAAATAGTTCAACAAATGAAGGGAACAGAAAGACAAAAAAACAAACAACAAAGCAAGCAATGCAAAGGCAATTCATCACCTTCAATGAGAATAATGAAGCCCAGTGAGTCTCCCTATACCCAAGTGCCCTCAGTTTTTATTGCTGAGCATGATGTTAATGACACATAATAAGGGATAGAGATTGTTCTGCATCTGTCTGTGGCAGAGTTAATTTTCTTCATAACAGCCTAGATAGTGCTGTGTTTTGGAGTTGTGACTAAATTAGCCTAGATAACAAACCAGAATTCTGGCTACAGCTGAGCACTGGGTGGGCAAGAGCTTGGGAGGGGACACAGCTGATCCCAAGTGTTCAAAGGGATATTCCATACCATATGACTTCATACTCAGCAATGAAATCATAGAATCATAGAATAATGGAGTGTTAGAATTGTTTGGGTTGGAAGGGAGCAACGCCCCTGCTACGGGCAGGGACAACTTCCACTGTATCAAATTGCTCAAAGCCCTGTCTGACCTGGCCTTGAACATTTCCAGGGGTGAGTCAGCCACAGCTTCTCTGGGCAACCTGTGCCAGTGCCTCACCAACCAAACAGTAAAGAAATTATTCATAGTATGGTGTCAAAATCTACCCTTCCTCATATTAAAACTGTTATCCCTTGTTCTATCACTATGCTCCCCAATAAAAAGTCCTTTTCCTGATTTTCTGTAGGCTTTAGGTACTGGAAGGCTTCTCTGAGGTCTCCCTGTAGCCTTCTCTTCTTCCGGCTGAACAAGCCCAGCTCTTTCATTTTATCCTCATGGGGGAAGTTCTTCAGCCCCCTGATCATCTTCATGTCTCTTCTCCGGAAGGATCCTGGTGGATATCAAGATGAACATGAGTCAGCAATGTGCCCTTGATGTAAAGAAGGAAAATAGTATTCTCAGCAAAATCAAACATTTGTTGAGGAAGGTGATCCTTTCCCTCTACTAAGCACTGATGAAACCACACTTGGAGCATTAGGTTCACCTCTGTGATCCTCAGAACAAAAGAGAGATGAACATACTAAAGAGAGTCCAGTGAAAAGTCACAAAGATGATTTAGGGATTAGAGCATATCTGTGAGGATAGGGTAAGAGAACTGGGGATGGGACAGGTCTTATTGAGTGATCTTATCAATATGCACGTGAAGAGTAAAGAAGACCAAAGCAGACTCTTCAGTGCCCACTGATATGACAATAGGCAATGGACACAAACAGAAACACAGAAGATACCATCTGAACATCAAACCCCATTATTTTACTGTGAGGGTGACTGAGCACTGGCACAGGCTGCCCAGAGAGTTTTCATCCTTGCAGATACTCAAAAGCCATCCGGACACAGTCCTGGACAATTGGCTCCAGTTAGCCCCACTTGAGCAGGGGTGTTGCATCAGAAGAGCTCTAGAGGTCCCTTCCTCCAGAGGCTGACTGCAACTATCTCTGATTCTGTGATTCTGCAATTCTGTGATTCATTGATTATATGCTTACCTGTATATAAGGAAGCTTAGATAAGGAAATTTTATAAGGAATAGAAAATTCATGTTCAATATATATACCACATGATCTTATTATGTCTTTGAAAGGAAAAACTGAGGGCTAAGAAATAAACAAATTTGCACTAAAATGTATATATATTCTCCTACAGTAATCTCTACAACAGTTGTTTCTTTCTTTTAAATTGAAAATTTTCCCCTAAGTATTATATTCTTGGCAAACACTTGAAATAAAATAATGCAGCATGACTTCTTTTAACATCCTCAAACCTCAGTTAGCCTTCCAGGTTTAATGGTGCATTTTACCTCATTTAACAATCTACTGTCCACTGACTCTTTCATGACAAGAAAGTGAATGAACCATTTTTTTATTAACCTTACACTTTCCATTTCTTCAAATACAGCATTATGATTTTGTGATGAGATAGAACTTCAGATAATTCCAATTACTGTCATTAGGGATGCCAGATCTTTTTAAATTTTTTTATGTATCATTAAAAGATCTATATTTTACTATGGTTGGTACTCAATATTCTAAAAATGCTGTAGTTTGATTTCTTGCCCTCTGTATTACATTTCATTTTTTCACTGAATTTAGCATATTTATCACATAATAAATAGTTTCAAGACAAATTGAATATAAAATCACTTCTCAAGGTAAGCATTATTTAATATTAAATTATCTCTGTATACAATCCTGAAACCTAACAGTTCTTCTTTCTCCAGGCAGAGAATAGCTAATGATATAACATTTATAAAGCTTGAAAATATTGTGAACTTCTAAATGTTACTTTTGGCTGCAAGCAGAAATGGAAAAGGTTGTGTGACATCCTTATTATTCAGAATTATGCATTGTTCACATAGTTTCATTAACCTTTACTTTCTTTGCTAATGGATGAAATATATATATATTCACACCCCATCAAAATGACATTTTTTATCAATATGTGGCTGTAACAGATCATTTTTCATTTTGATACTGGGAAGTGAATCACCGTTTACAAAGAAAATGACAGAGGATGTTTTCTATTTTGTGTCCATTACGACATTCTAAAATTCAGAGTAGGAGTTTCCTATGGGCATAATCTGCCATAAATAAACTTCTGGGAATCTGATCTCTAGAATGGCTTCTCTGTTTTACTTTCTTATTGCTTAAAACCAAAGCTCAGCACTGTTGTCATTTGTTATTCATCTAACAATCTAAATTAACATAGACACAGTTCAGGCCTCTGTTCTGCTACAAATGCTTAAATTTACATAATTTCAGGGATTTCTCTGTTAGTTGCAGTACTTAAACTTAACATAGGCTAAATGTTCATTTACAACCAAACTGTGATTATTTATGGCTGGCACTCATCAGATTGGTTTCCAGGATTTTGAATTATCATTTGGAACCTACATAGATGTTGCAGGTTCAGCAGTAGCAGTCATTTTTTCTTCTTGTTAGCAGCTGGTGCAGCACTATGGTTTTGACTTTCAGCCTGGGAACAGAACTGATAACAGCAAGTTTTTAGTTACTGCTCAAATATTTGCTCTGACCAAGGGCTTTCTGAGTCTCATGCTCTGCCAGGGAGGAGGGGAAGCCGGGGGGAAGCAGACACAGGACACCTGACCCAAACTAACCAAAGGGGTATTCCATACCATAGCACATCATGTCCAGGATGTAACTGAGAGTTACTCAGAAGGGCTAGTTCTCTGGGGGGTTGGAGGAGGTATCAGTCAGTGCTTGGTCGGGCAGGGTGGGGTGAGTTATCTGTTGGTGGTTGGTGAGGTGTTGTATTCTCTTCCCTTGTTATTTCCTTTATCATTATTATTATTGGTGGTAGAAGTAGTGATTTGTGTTATACCTTAGTTACTGAGCTGTTCTTATCTCAACCTGTGGGAGCTGCATTCTTTTGATTCTCCAACCAATGCCCTCCCCGGGAGCAGGAGGAGGTCAACAGAGGGGGGGTTGAGTGAGTGAACAAGCTGTGTGGCTGGGTTTAAACCACAATAGATGAATCCTGATTGTTTTGACTAATGTACTAGGTTTGTGTGTGTCCAGCTTACTTCTACAAATGAGTTTTGGATATGAACTCTAAAAAACTACTATTACAAGCATTCTGCAATTGGTCTTCAGGCTTTTACTTTCCTTGAAGTTTGTAACGTTCCCTTGGCGTGTAAAGAGGTAAGTAATGGCATTGACACTATCACTTGACAATGAGTAGAGTTTGAATATAGCTGGTAGTGCTTCACTGCTGTACTCAATTTTCCAGCTGTAGAACAGTTAGGTCTACAGTGAAGTCTTGTTAGTGTAATTCATTTTACACAAGCTAGTGACAATTCTGCACTCAGAGAAAGGAATAATTCTCATTAGACTTTCTTTCACAGGAGAGTTGTCTTTTTAAAAAGATTTCATCTCATGATTGTGATGGGAGGATCCTTTTCTGAAACCTTCACCCTACAAGAAGTTCTTCACATGAAAGCAGAATTTGTCCTTACCCTGTCTACCACCCACATTTCTGCTTCATACTGAGCTGATCTTATAACCAGTGTTTAACAAATGATATGAAAAATATATTAAAACATTAAAGGAATAGGGTAGTATATATTGTAGGCATTCTAGTTTTCAGAGGAAAAACAAGAAGGCAGGCTAGATAAATAGATAGCTAAAATAGATGGATAAACATATAGATGAGAAACTGAGGCTTTTTAGCATACTTGTGAATTAATATTGCAGTATGTAGTCCATACCATACTCATGGTAGCATGTCAGATGAGCCCTAGAACATGAAGGTTGGAAAGGAGATGTGAATCTTAATGTTCTTTTCCCCAAAGTAGTAAATCAAGTGTGAAATGATATTTTCCACACTAGTGATCTAAAGTATAATATACAAGAAAAGTAGACTGCATGTGCCTGAGCCTCATGTGTCCTCCCATATCAAATTACTCCTATATCTCTGCTAATTAAGAAAGTTATCTGTGTTTATTGATTTTTATAAGATTCAAGATGAAAAATTAAGACATATTCTGGAAAAAAATGGTGACTCAGGATGTACCAAGCATATTTAGGAAACTGCATTGGATATAGAAAAAGTAGTATAAATAAACAATATAACACCACATAATGTGAAGAAAGAAGCAGGTATGTAGTCGCAAAATTTAGGAGATTCTGACCAGAGTCAGTATTAGTGGAATAACATATTAATAGCAAAAGTTCAATGAAACAGTGAACAAGTTATGAAAAAGTAATAAATGTCAAGAAAACTAAAGTTAAGTCATATATATAAGTGTCAAGATCTGTGCCAAAGTGGCAAAGTAGCAGAACACATGATAGGTTCCTATGATGCAGGAGTCTGACGATACAGAGGAAGAAATTAAAGTGGTAAATTGATAGATGATTACCTAAAAAAAAAATTCTGAGAAATTCTGAACCTGTTTTTGTGATAAATATATTTACTTATTTATGCCTTTGTGATTATCAAAAATTACAAAAAAAAAAAATATTGAGAGAAAAGTTATGGCNCAGAGGAAGAAATTAAAGTGGTAAATTGATAGATGATTACCTAAAAAAAAAATTCTGAGAAATTCTGAACCTGTTTTTGTGATAAATATATTTACTTATTTATGCCTTTGTGATTATCAAAAATTACAAAAAAAAAAAATATTGAGGGAAAACAGTTCTACCATAAAAACAGTGCTGCTTGATGTACTAGGTGAATGTTAATAAGTTTATGTGAATGATTGTATTTCAGTATTTATATTCTCAAAACAAATAAACATAACAAACAAATGGAGACAGACAAATATAGTGGAAATTTTTAAGAAGAGAGTGCTATGCAAGACACAAGAGATAAATTGATATTGAGGATATCAAGCAATTCACTGGCCCCTTGAAGTGGATTTACCCTGACTGGCAGATAAACCCCCACCCAGCTGCTCACTCACTCTGCCCCTCTGATAGGGGCAGGTGTTTAGCCTCCCATCAGTAAGCAGATGTTTAGCCACTTCCTGGAAAGCAGGGCTTCATCATACACAACAATTACTTGGGAAGACTAATGCCCTAACTGCAAACATCCCAGCTTCTTCCTTCTTCCCCCCCTTTCCAGCAGGTAGAATGAGATGATTCTCTCCTTCTAGTACTCTCAGAAGACCCCATCTGAAGTTCTGTGTCCAGCTCTGGGGCTTTCAGAATAAGAAAAGTATGGACCAACCTTTTAATTTGGTAACTCTGGTAGGTTAGGTAAGAATGTTTTCCATGTCAAGAGATTATCACACTTGGTCACACTTGTTTATAAATATTATGTGTCATTTTAAAAATACATTAAACATTTTTGTTGTTTTACTTTTTTCCTTTTTCCATCCTTTTTTTTTTTTTTTTTTTTTT
>NDXB01002299.1:159390-179223 GCA_002631895.1 Agapornis roseicollis | reverse complement strand
TACCTTTTTTTTTTTTTTTTTTCCCCAGAGAAAACTTGTATTTACACAAAATTCTCCTCCAGGCTTAGGAATTTATTCTTTTCTTTAAACATTTGGTGTTAAATACTGAGGGGTATTTGTCTCTCAAAAAAAAAAAAATAAAAATGGTGAAGCACTTACATTTCTTACAGGGAGGGTTATTTTCACTTTATATCCAACAGGGAGAAATTTCAGTGGAACTGTTAAGGTGTCACTTAAATTACTATCCTCATTTTCCTTATCAGAAGCTTTCTACAGAGAACAAAAAACATGGGGTTTATTCACAGAATAGAAACAATTCATTTCTTTACTGTTTTGTTGACAATGAAAAGAGCAAGCAGTATGAACAGTGGTACTGTACAGCCTCCATTACCTGCAGCCTGATTTTCAGAACTGGCTCCCAAGCCTTCACGCAATGAAAGTAAAAAGTGTCTGTGTCCTCTGTAGTTTTCTGTATTCTCTCATGAGATTCAGGCACCGTAAGCACGAGATTTTTACCCTCTAGGGAAAAGAGGTTTTTTTGAGAGAATAATACCACTGTTCAGGCAAAATAGCCAACATATTCAGCAAACTATTCTGGAGTCATTCTCTGTGGTAACTGTGTAAGACTGGCAAGTCTCCTACAGCACAGAAACTGGTGCTCCTGCCTTTACCACAAAGCCTGGGGTGCTCCCAGAGTAAGCACTCTGTCATACTTCCACCAGCAAAGTTTACTGTGTCTAGACTAGGAAAAGACACAGAGATCAGTGTTACAAAAGGAGGCAGTTCAGGGACTTCCACTCCATTACATTTTACTGTCTTTAGAATGTCCTTAGTCATCTCTGTATCCTGAAGTGCTTCCATCTGGATCTGAATGACTACAATAGGGTTGATACGGTCATGGCCTCAGTTGACAGAGAAATCAGCATACCTTTCAAATATTTCCTGCTTTCATTAATGTCCACTTGCACTTCCAAGCAGCAGAGATCACGGGACTGCAAAAACGAGGAGTGGAAAATAGTGAAGATAGCAAATGCCACATCTGCTGCAAATAATGAAACATCATGCAGACAAATACTACCTGTAATGCAGAGCCAACTAAACTGGTCTCAATGCTGGAAGCAATCCAGCTGCACAAGAGTAAATTCGGAGGTCATCAACCTAGGACAGCAGCCAAGCTACACTCCTTCAGAACTAGTTTGTCTGTACAGTGGTATATTGCCAGATGTTGTTATACTCATTCAAGTTATCCCAAAAGCAGGATACTGTACAACACATTGTTACCCAAACAGCTACACATATATCTGATAATTATTTAGGAAGGGTAAGGGAAAACACCTGATGATTTCTGTGTATTGTGGCAGTGATTAGTTTACAAGGCATCTTCTTGCTGGTCCTGATGCAGGGAAATCATGTTTATATTCCACCCTACCCTCCACCTGAGTCATTCCAGTTCACCTTTAATAACTCATGCCAGGACAGTTTTCCAAGGCATTTCAGAAACAACTCATGCCAATCATCACAGCCCTTACACCTCACACAGAAAATGAGGGAGGGAAGAAAAGAATATGTGTCACTTTGTCTCAGGGGTACTGAAGACTAGCATCTGGAAATCACGTGCAGTCTTGGAGTGGCTGACACACAGTACTTTGTACTGCTTAGCTGCTGGGCCAGCCCAAGGACATAGGTAATATAACCCATGCTGACTAACACTAAAGGGGGACTCTATGTTTCAATGACTAAAATAATTTTTTATTAAAAAAATCATTTACCAAAAAGCTGTTACATTAGATAACTTCCCAGCCATGAGTATACTGAACAATCTACAGACTCATCCCTTTTATAACCTCTGTTTTTCCTGCCAAGTGCCATACTGTATTACGCAAAACACAAGCAGTTTTCACTTCAAACATCAACAAATGCTGGGTTCTGCAACATGAACAAACCAGAGATGGGCAAGAGATTGACATTTGATGGCAAGAGATTGACATTTGTAAACCCTGAGGACTTCGAGAAACACTGCTTCTATTCTTGAACCAAGAGGGCAACAGTTAAGCCATAATGAATGGGAATTGTTCCACATTTTTTTGCTTTACAATGCACACCATCCTTTTATCTAGTATTGTAGTTTCTGAAATGTCAGATGGATGGGAGGAAGAGAGACTTAAACCGAAGGAGAAGTTACTCCAAGCTAAATTCATATGTGAAACTTACCACTAGGACATCATTGGTAATTATGTGCTCTGGAGGGCCAGGACTGAAAAGACAGAATCAGAAAACAAACAGAAGCTGTGTATCTGGTTGCTTTTTTTTTTTTTAATAGTAGTTTTATGATCTTTCCTGCTTAAAATGTAATACAGTTACATTAGTATCACTATTTGTTTTCTAAAAGGCATAATACATGGTCACCTGTTAAGCACATGAACCAAAATACAGTAGCCTAACATGAAGGCAGGAGAGCCCATAAAAAACCAATGTTTAATACTATATGCTAGAGATACAGGAGAACAAAGACACGTTGGTCTATGTGGAGCCATGTCCTACTATTAACAAATGTCCATATGGCTTGAGGAAAGCAAAGACTACTATTAATGCATTCTGTAAATACTTATTAGGAAAGACAGTTGTGACTGTTCCAGATTATAATTTACAACTGATTACAAATGAACAGCAAATAAGAATTAGCTCCCACTGAGCTATATGTATGACTGGAAAACACAGAGGTAAGTAATAGAAGGTCTTGTCCCAGACATTTTACCTTGTAAGAGCTAGGTCAGTCACTGAATGGGTGTAATTATTTAATACTATGAGAATCTATAGAGTCTACTAACAGCATCTCTCATTCAGGTCAATACTCCAACTGCTACACACATTCATAAGAGCTTTCATACACCTTAAAGGACCAATAAAGTTATGTAGTATGTAACCTTTGACTTTCTGCAAAGTCTGGGGTATTTTACCAAATATCACTTCCAGCCTTAAAACTTTTATTTCAGCTATAAAATGTATTTAAATATAAATAACTAGGTTTGACTTCCAAGGGTGGAGAACTCTCCACATGCCTTATAACTTGAATGGTGAAGGATGTTCCTCTTATCTACTCCAAATCTGTTCAGTCCAGTTTCCAAGCACAGCATCATATTCTGCCCTATCTCTATATATGCCTGTGACTGCATCCACATTTGCAGGAGATGCTTACACCATCTCTTAAAGTATCTCTCATAGACAAATTAAATAGATATCCCTGTGTTTGACTGTGGGAGAAATTAACCAAGAACACCAGTGATTTTCTTCTGCAGCTTTTCCATGTCTGAGAATAAGAACCCATATTTACCATGCAGTTAATCAGTTTTGACTGGACTAGGTTCCTTTTTTTTTGGTAATGCTAAGCTCAGATATGCCAGAATGTGTAGTTTAGGGCTGGTTTTTTCAACCAAACTCGTGATGGCATTTAGAATAGAGAGAAAGTTAATCTTTCGGGGTTTGTAGTCCTCCAGACAATGTTGATTACCACCTTAAGAGGATGGTCTTAATTTTATTATTTGTTGTTTTTCAAGTTTAGCCAAGTGTCCTGGGTTCAGTTTCACCACGGTGTTGTACGCATTGTTCAATTAATATTAACAGCTTGAAGAGCACTTCTGTTCAGTTTTACGTGCACCTTGTGTCTAGGTTATCATATTGTGCCAACATTACGATGTTTCCACGATCAGGATATACATGTTGAACAGAAGATAAGGTTTGTATGAAATACACTGAATGACAGAACTAGCTGGGGAACTTAAGGTAAAAAAGTTTGACACTAACTTCAGCTCGCTGCTGGAAGGAAAAACTGGAAGAAGTTCTTCTTTCTCTGCGATATCATTACTCCCTGGCAAATCTATACCTTTTCAGCTCTGAAATTTTACTCACATTCTTTCCATCCAGAATTCCACTTCTAAACTTTCCCATTTCTTAGTACATGTCTCTCTCTAAAAAGAAAAAGGTAGAATAAATATGGATTATTGGAGGCTACAAGAATTTGGCAGTATAGACACACAAAAAAAGCACTTCCAAGGCTGACATCTCTGCTGCTAATGTTACCAAAAAATAGCTGTGTGTTACCTCTTTCCAAAGCCGAGAATGCTATGGAAACCACGTGCTTGCAAAAAGCACATAAGATCAATAGTCTCCCATTGTGGGATGTGTAGAACTATACATATTTCCAAAGATAAAAATCACAAGGGAAAGCTTGACTGATGCAGAATTATAATGGCTTACTGTAAACATGATGTGTATGGGAGAAAGGCGTTGAAGCCCAGCAACAAAAGTGACTAAGGCCAGTGTCATTTCCATGTACAGAGGATGGAATGCAACAGAGGTGAAGTTGGCAAGAGTAGTCTGTACTAGGGTGGTTACTGAATCGTGATATTTCCCAGTGACTCACCCACTGGCTGAGAAGCGCATGGCACCAGCCTGTAGGATACAAGGAATACCCATGTTAACAGCTTTCAGCATTTGAAGTAGCTGTTCTTTTGGATATGGACTGTTTTCTTCCTCGAATGAGCATGTAGCAATACCTCAGCCACAGCTCAGACAAGCCCTGGAGTTGTCACAGACCTACCCCAGCTTTATTCTCTGGACTGTTCTTTTTCATGGACTCTTTAATAGAATACCAAAGATGTTAGCAGAACAGGTGTGCCTTTACTATGGGCTGCAGAAATCTGAATCACCTGAGAGGAAACCCAGCATGATCACCAATAGGAGAAGCCTGAAAGAACCATTTAATTCAAGAGCTGAGTCTTTATGTCTTAAAGTTGTCTTAGAGTTGCCATTAAAGAGGAAATGTTCTCTAAGCATGGCAAAAGTTGAATAAAGACAGAAGGTAAGGAAGTTATTTACTTGGACTATAAAATATAAAAATGACTTTTTACAAATGCTCTCTGTTAACAAATTTTGCTCTCACAGAGATGCTGGGCATGAAAGAGAAGCTGCTTCATTTTTTGAATCCATGAAAAGAGATTAACAAAGTCACAAAAATTCAGCACAATCTGTTTTGATGAAATATTGATAATGGTATATAAGGATATCTCTTTATGCAGACCAAAACACCATTGAACATAGAAGCCAATGTGGACAATGAGGTCTTGCCAAACTCTCCCTGTATTTTCATAGATTCCTAGAATCATGGAATGGTTTGGGTTGGAACTATCCTCAAAACTCATTCAGTTCCAACCCCCTGCCATGGGCAAGGACACCTTCCACTAGAGGAGGTTGCTCCAAGGCCTGTCCAGCCTGGCCTTGAACACTGCAAGAGACGGGGCAGACAGCTTCTCTGGGCACCCTGTGCCAGTGCCTCACTACCCTCACAGTGAAGAGTTTCTTCCTAATGCCTAATCTGAATCTCCCCTCTTTCAGTTTAAAGCCTTTACCCCTTTTTCTGTCACTACTTGCTCTTATAAAAAAGTCCCTCTCCAGTGTTTCTGTAGGCCCCCTTAAGGTACTGAAAGGCTGCTGTGAAGTCTTTTGAATCCTTACCTCTGATTTCAAAGCAAATGTCTCACGGATTGTCTCCCCTGGTCTGATTCTAGCAACATTAAAAAGAACTGTGAACTGCATGTCATCTTTGGTGAGTGGATCTTCATCACACACTGCCAGTTCTAAAATGTTCTGGTAGCAGAAAAAAAATAAATAAGAACTCTTATTGAGCTGCTATCACACAGAAATAAAAAGGGGATTAGACTTTTGCAGCTGCTTGACTAGCACAATAGTAAGAATAAAGAAACATGCTTTCATTCAGGAGTTTGCTAATGGGAAATACCATCATTAAACCCAATGTTGGGAAACATATGAAATCTAAACCAACTACTTGTAACTGAGAGCTCCCACTATTCCGAGGCAGAAAAGATGACAGTGCTCTACACCATACTGATAACCTGCCCAAAGAACACATCCCCAAAGTTCTTTTAACTACACAGGTTAGGGTAGGATAAAGTTTGCTTTCTAATCCACAGCTACTCCTCTACTCTTGCCCTACAACCAGTGAAGGGAAAGCTCTTCCTAAATTAGCCCAAAATAGCCCAGATCATAGAATCATAGAATAGTTAGGGTTGGAAAGGACCTTAAGATCATCCAGTTCCAAACCCCTTGCCATAGGACACCTCANTCATAGAATCATAGAATAGTTAGGGTTGGAAAGGACCTTAAGATCATCCAGTTCCAAACCCCTTGCCATAGGCAGGGACACCTCACACTAAACCATGTCACCCAAGGCTTTGCCCAACCTGGCCTTGAACACTGCCAGGGATGAAGCACTCGCAACCTCCCTGGGCAACCCATTCCAGCATCGAACCAGCCTAACAGGAAAGAATTTCTTCCTTATATCCAATATAAGCTTTCCCTGTTTAAGTTTGAACCCATTACCCCTTGTCCTGTCAACTACAGTCCCTAATGAAGAGTCCCTCCCCAGCATCCCTATAGGCCCCCTTCAGATACTGGAAGGCTGCTATGAGGTCTCCACGCAGCCTTCTCTTCTCCAGGCTGAACAGCCCCAACTTTCTCAGCCTATCTTCATACAGGAGGTGCTCCAGTCCCCTGCTCATCCCTGTGGCCTCCTCTGCCCTTGTTCTAACAGTTCCGTGTCCTAACCAATCAGCTGCAAATTCTGTTACACAAGCATTTTCTTAAGTCAATTAGCACAGTTGATTGACACGGTGTTAACTAACAATTCTCAGCTATTCAAAATAGTGACATTTATATTTATTTACTACCTCAACTTCTCTCTGGATCCTAAAGTAGAAAGTCTCATTCCAGACAGGGTTGTCAGAATTCTTGATGGTTTTGGTCTGAAGCTTTCTATTTGAAGCAGATGGCAGCCATAAGCGCACGTAGCAGTCTGATGCAGTCACTGCAGCACAGAAACATTAAAAACCTAATGCCAATGTTATAGATGAAAAACAGGGCAAGGCCATGATTCTGGAGACTAACAAATATTACTACTTTTTTTTCATAAATAGAGAGACCATCAGTTGGAAGCAACCAAGGAAAACCATCTGGGTAAATAACTACAAGTTGCAAATGTACACATGCACACACAAAGTACACTAAGAGCCATGTTTCCCATGTCAAGAGAAAGAGGTATTAAAGACCCCACTGAGCAACGTTCCTTGTGATTCCAGTCAATTATGTTAAAAAAGTTTAACTAAAACTAAAGCTAGCACCAAAAGGGCTGTTAGGATCATTACAGGAAAGGAGAATGCATATTACAAAGAAAATCAGGAAGGCTGTTGCTCAATCCAGCAACACAAGCATGCGAAAAGGACACGATGGCTGTCTAGAAGGGTTAGGTACTAGGGAAGATCTGTTGCAGCTGAAGGCTGGTGTGGACCCAAGAACGTGAGGGCATGAGCAACTTCGAAATCTTCATCTCACTTCCAGCCTACATCTACTCCTTATGGTTAGTGCACTCAGTCCCTTGAGCAGCCATCCTTTGGGAAAAGCCAGGTTGGGAAAGTACATTTACTTTGTGAAGCTTGACAACGGTGTGAAAGGAAATCTCCAAGGTGATGTCTTTCAGAGCTGGAGTCTGGACTCGACTGATGATGTGTACTGCATCCCAAGATGCCTAAATACTTCAGACTGGTATCAAGCAGTGAATAACATTGCCCCGCAAGGTTTTGGCAGGAAAATGGAACTGTCCCTTCAATAGAGTAGATAGAAGAGATCATTGAAACTCAGAAATACAGGCCTTGTCACACTACCACCTTTCTAGTGTCCACCTCTGGATGTTGTTACATGCCATTGGCCACAGGAGTACAGGAAGCACTTCATCAGGCAGTTACTCAACTCCCTGTGGTCTCCCTTGCATTCAGGCTTCACCATGCACAGTGAGATGTGAAGGGTCTCAGCTGTAAAGCAACACTTTTTTGGCTGAACATGTCATTTTTCTAGAGGAATACACAGGCCAGGCTGCAAGAAAGAACAATTCAAGGTCTTTCTCCTGGCTGAGGAACCCATAGGAAAGCAGAGCAAAACTGGCAGCTGGATGGCTGTTCTATAGTACACCTTGAGAAGGAGTCATAGGAGGCTGTGAATGATAATGAATTAAAGAAAGTTTAAGACAAAGGCACACAAAAAAGTCTGGTTTGCCTGCATGCTCAAGAACATGCTTAGGGCTGGATCTGCATATCCAGAAACTATCAATAGAATTTAACATGACAGGTTATCTGAAAACAGCAAATACCCTGAATGATACTGTACTTTAGAAAGCTTGAAATTCTCTAGTTTACCTTTGATTATTGTGTGTAATTGATATATTGCTATAAAAGGTCCCTAAACACATGGCCTACGTGACAAAATTCCAGTCCATTATATGATTTGTATCAATCATGAACATCAAAACCAAACAACTCCATGCAGATTTACAAATTGCAGTATCCTCATAAGGCCTATCTTCCCTTGTTGTCCCAAAAATTCATCTGGGAGGCTTCCTTTTTACCAGTTCCCTGAGATGCCACTAGATACATCCTCCAGCCTAATGACACCTTAGGTACTTAATCTTATTATAGCCCTGGCAGTAGTACTTCTGTTGTTGTGCTTTATGTACATTGCTTTTGTACCTTCAAACTCAGGAACATTTCTCACTGCATAAATTCTGGAGGTGACTAAAAGTACAATCAAAGCACAACTCACACAGGTCTCTTGATTTGATGTTCTTAGCTTGTATGATTCTTACAGAAAGCATGTGGATGGGGCAGAACTTCATCTGAGGAGAAAACAAATGCAATTAGTTTTACTAGCTCAGAATACAAAAAAAAATATGCAATCACCCTATTTTCATACATGAAGCATGGATAACCGTAGTGATGGGTGTATCACCAGTCTCTGAAAGTCCTGTGCCATAGAAAGGTCAAAATTGAGCCTTTGGAAGACAATACCAGATACAGCACTGACACGAGATGAGGACATGGTAGTTACCAAAATGCTCTAAAAACTTCTGACTTTATATCGCAGCTAGGTTTTCATAACACTTGTAAGTAAGCCAAGCTCACCAAAAGGCATCTAGAGAAATGCACAATTGACTTTGAGTGAATGGACCATAGGCCCAGCAGACATCCTTCAAATGATGAAAGTTCCCTGCTTTGGAGGCATAATATCACAGAATCCCACATCATTAGGTATATTGTAAATACCAATGGAAATGGAACCCCTTCCCTTCCAGGTATGAGATTTAGTTTTATCATACGCAAGCTATCCTTGTAACACTTTTTTCAAGTTACATGTCCCTAATGCTAACAAAGAACTAAGCTTCCAACCTAAACTGGTCAGAAATTACTTGCCATTTTTAAAAGACATTCTGGTAAGTCTGAATGAACACACATATATAAGCCTGAATGAACACACACATAAACAGACCCGTGATGATCTTAATACTATAAGCAGAAAAACATTTTCTTCTTCTTTCAAATTGGAACATTTAAATTTCTTTTTAATTTTCTGTTGTTTTACATATTTTTTGCATCTAAGCACAGCTTGTCATCAATTATAAGCAATAATAACATACAGTAAATAACATAAATAAATAAATAAATACAGGGCCTCACCATGTTGGAAGTGTTTCATTAGTTTGAATGGCAGCTTAAACTACACACCAACTGAAACATCATATCTGCCTAAATAAGACTATTTCATTACATTGCAACAAAATAATTCAACAGCTTCATTTTGAAAGTTAGCACCAAGATTAATGTTCCTGACATTGAAATTACTAACTTTGGAGATACAAAGAGCTAGGGAAACTGGAACTTCTCTATAGAAGGAGTCACTCATGCACTTAATATGAAATTCTTTTAAAATGGGGTGGAGATGACTTGGCAAGTTTATTAGAGATGAGAATAGCCTTAATTCAGTTTAATTCAGTGTTGTTTAGAGGTAAATTACATTACATCAAATGGAAGCCATTTCAAATGGAAGCATGTTCAAATAAAGGCTTAATATTAAATTGTATGATGTCACTTTTAAAGTTATACCCTTTTTAAATTCAGATTTTAAAGTTACATCCTTTTTAAATTCAGATTAATATTCAAGAGTCACCTTGAACAGAGTTCTTAAACCTACCAAATCACAAATCACTCTGTTTCTTGGTCTTTTAATGGTTGATTGAAAAGATTCCTGTATAAAGATGTAAGACACATCTGTTCTTGCATGACAAGAACCATTTCTGTTACATTTTCCCCAATTTGAAACTGATAAATTTAAAACATTCTGCATTTAACGTGTTACAGACATTCCAATTTCCATTTGGGACACTTCCATATTATCCCATTGGCCACTGAAAGAATTTGACTCTAGTTTTCCTGTGCAAATACTCCCAACCGGAACACTCTGTCAGCATTCCTAGTGGGTATCATTAGCATGAAGTATTGGATTATGTAGACAATTACAGAGCTGACTGTTTTTAATTAATATGTTAATTCTGTGTTCTTTTGCAATCACTTCCCCCTTGCTCAACAGAAGCCAAAGCATTCTCAGAGTCTGCCTTTAAAGGAGAAACGGATGTTGTACAAAGTTGCTTTGAACCTTTTGTGATGAAAATGTAATTGTTTATAAAAATGGTGCATCTGCAGTTCATCATCATAGTACTCACAGTTATCATTGGTGTCATGTTTGCATCCTCTCCCACTAGAAGCAGAGAACCTTACTCCTCCCCTTTTCCCCTTTCAACAGCAATCGCTTCCCTTAAACATGTCAACATCTGCCTACATCAAAGATGACTGTTCACTGTTTCTGGTTTGTTGCAGCTTAGTCCTTGTGTTGTTACAGGGTAAAAGAGGAAGAGGTTCAGATAGGTAAATGTGGCCATAATAAACCCTATGTGCAAATCCTTTGGGAAAACCAGAAGCCATCCCATTCCCAAGCCTGCAGTTTACTTTAGGCTGTGATAACCATTTAGAATTGGGCTTATTCTTTTTGTTTTCATCAGAAAGGCACAGCTAATTTTTCTTATGCAGTGTTCCATAGCAGGCTGTTCAGATCTGATTTAGTGATCTCAAATAAATATCCTAGCCTAAAACTGATGGCATTTCAGAATGCCCTTTATTAAAAATAGAGAAATAATTTGCTATTTTCATAACATGACAGGAAATATGTAATTTCTTTATTAATGCAAATTTGATAGGCAGAGACCAGATCCAGACAGCTCTTGATAGTCTTGCAGTTGTACTGGTCTTGCTCTTTTTAGTTCACTTCCCTGGAAGAAAGTTTCCTGCACAGGCACACAGAGGAACAAACTCCCTCTGTAAATATCAAGTCAAAGGTAGCTTTTCCAGAAGTGCATCATTCCATTTTTGCTGGAAGATTAGTAGTGCCACATTGACGTCAATGATGGCTGCCTGTATATGTTTGCATAACATCCCAGACCAATAAATTGTAGCATGCCCAGAGTCCCAAATAGTAGGCTAAAAAATGACACCACCACCCCCAAAAAACCCAAACAACAAAATAGAAACAAACAAAAAAACCCACAAAGAAACGGAAAAACCAGACTTCTTTCCACTTGATAGCATTTAGCACTAAACTACATTTCTGCACTCTCAAAACCAGTTTTGGGGGAACCATTTCAGGTTTAAAATATGGAAAAGTCAATGAACAAGAGATAAAACTAACGTGTAAAATTGCCATAGCTGTGTCAAACCTTAACAAACTGAAAATTCACATCTGTTGATAACATCTCTTTGACTGTAATAGCACACCTTTGCTGACCTACTGACTGGCTTCCAGAGAACAGTAATATGCCGGTCAGCTTTAGGAGGATACACAATTCTCCTGTTTACAGGCAGTTGGTCACTTCAAGGTTTCATCCCAAAAAGACAGCTTTGAGAGTATGAAATCTTCTTAAAGCTCATTAATAATGAGGAGCCTACTGAGATGGTCTTTGGATGGCAGTGAAAGAAGAAAAACCTCCCAACAACTCATATGTTTGATTTCACTCCTTATTGCCCCTCCATGCTGCTCCTGGAACAAGATCTCATAGCTAGCTTCACTAGAAAGCTAGTCTTCTAGTGGGCAGCTTCTGCAGAGACAGGTAATCTGGGAACATCCTCCCATTGCCACATCTTTTTAATTTGTTTTTTCTCCTTTGCTTTGATTTGGTTTGCTTTTATTCTTTTCTTTCTCTTTTCTCTCGTCTCTTTCTTTCTTTAATATTCTTTATTTTCTTAAAAAAAAAAGAAAAAGAGTTCTTGGTTTGTACTTGGAAGGCCAATTTTGATGGCCTTGCATCAAATCTAACCAGTTTTCTGAGTGGAGATAACACCAAGTTATATAAAGTTTTACATGGGGAGTTTGCTGTCACTATTTTGACATGCTGTAAATCGCTGTAGGATTTATCACTCGGCTTTATAGATACCTTTCAGATATGAATAACTACTTCCTTTCATGAATTACTTTTTCTTCCTCCAGTGGTGTACCAGAAGCTGTATAATATCTTACGTACAAGATCTCAAACAATCATTTGGCATATTCTTATTGTTTATTTTATCTTAGACACTAAGGGTTTATTTCAAATACAACTTGGCAATTTATCAAAATAAGGTTAAAAATATAAATCTATAAACTATAAAAAAGCTTTGTGATCAGCCTGGTCCCAAAGCACTCTTCCACATAGATTCTTTAACATCTAATATGGGCTGATATTCTTATCCCCTCCATCAGTGAGAATACTGCTAGCAATTTCTCCTTCCCATCAGCTGCCTATTTTCTTCAAAATTAGAGGAATGCAAAGTTCTAGTGGGAAAAGCAAATGCAAAACCAGGAGAGAGAATAGAAGGAGAGAGCATGACCACAAAAACTGTGTTTTCCTTGGGAACCACAGTTATCCAAAATCTTATCATTCGAGGTTGAACAGTTAGTAAGTAAACCTGAGTATTTTATCACATAAAAATGATTCCATAGGTCACAAAATAAAACTACCAAAGAGTGATTAATCTTGTCTGAGCAGAAGAAAAGACCCTGCTATGAATATCAAAAGCACTCCCAGCAAGTTGTAAAATAATGCTGTCCAACACTTCTGTGCCAACTTGGTAGCTTTCTTTAAACAGCAAAAAATTAATTGGAATACCAGATAGTATTAGTAGAATACTAGACAGGCTTCTCAGTAGGTCTTCCTAAATAACTCAAAGAGTCCACACTTTTCTAAACACCTTACTTTTTTAATATAAAAAGAAATAAACAAACCCCACTCTGTTGTGATTTCAATATCTATTTACTAACCTACATTCACAAAAAATTAATTTGCCTGGCTGTATGGCAGAGCTACAGGCTGTATTGAATGAATTTCCTTCCTTGGGAATAGAAGCTTTCTGACCTGAAGATAAGGTTGCACTCTAACCTTTTGGTAGTGTTGCCTATTAAACAGGACTATGTCTATACTCGTAGAATGGTACTTGCAGCATTAGGATCAAATGCAAGAACTTTTGCTGCAATTGAGACTTCCTAGATAAAATTATATCTGAGCTATCCACTCATCTATCAGATCCAGAATTATATTATCAGATAAAACACTTATATTTAATATTTATAGTTTTTATATCTAAGACAGATAGATAGCTCTGGATCTATGAGGTAAATAGATTAGACGCAAGTTTTATCCAAAATACATTATGTTTATGTCATTTGCCCTGAGCATCCAACATTTGAATATTTTCAATCTATCATTTGAGCTTTCTCTTCAAGCTACTGATATTTTCCTGGATCTTTGATTTCACTCACAAAAATTACCATGACACAAGTACAAGTAGCATTCTTTATTCTTTATGACTCATGATTCTCTAGAAGTCATAGCATGTAACTTTTTTTTGCTGCATTTAAAACCCATGAATGCCCATATTTCTTTCACTTGCTGCAAAATTTGGCATGGGGTTTGATATATAGAGAAAGGTTAGCTGTAAGCAACTCATACCTTGGATTTCAGACACCACATACATTCCTTTTTAAAGATATACAGGAGAAAGTAACTCTCAGCTAATTACTCTGTTGATTTATGCTAAAAAAGTGTCAGTTAAGATCTCTGAATGGAACTTCCTATTAGAAAACTCAAGCCCAGACATGAAATACTTCCACTAGAATTGCAGGGCGCTGTAAACATTATGTCAAAGACAGCTAAATCAGCCAAAGGGCTCAACAGAACTCTTCCCTGCAGCTAAAGTAAGATAAACTATGTTTTGTTGCTAGAAAAAGAAGTTGGGCTTTCAGCTGGGGCAGGCAACAAACATGTGCTATCCTGAGAGCACATAGTAGGGTAAAACACTTTCATTTTACAGTGAGATAAACTCATCAAGGCCAGCCCTCTCTTCCTTCCCGGTGTTCAGGCCAGCATGCACGCCTCACCACAAAAGCAAAGGGCCACCTAGTCTCTGTTGTCATGGAAGCTCCACTTGCATATCAGTTACTACATGGTGAAAGAGGAAAGCAGTGAGCTCACAAAGTCCAAGATAACCCTCCTGAATCGCACCAGTTGTCTCTGTGTGTCAGCAGATGTAAAGAGGAAGAAATTTGCTCTCAAGCCCTGGAGGAGGGAGGTCCCAATGGCAAGGTGCCCAGTCACAGCAAGACAGAGCTGCAGTTCTCTTACCTTGGCTGGTGGGCTCCCCATGGTGTGCAAGATGGCGACAGCAACAGGCACCCCAATTTGAGTAACAGATCCGTCAGCTGCCAAACAGGCTCACAGCTTGTTGTTGCGGCTGAAATAACCTGAAGGACACATATAATTTATACAGGCACTGAGCTCCACCCTCTGCCTCCTCTGTGCGGAGGAGAGTCTGCCTATGTCTGAGAGGGACAGATCTGCAGTGTCAGAGGGGAGAGGAAAGCTGCAGTTACTGCACCTTTGCCTGTCACTTTATTACCTATCACAGTTTGTTATTACCCCAGGGTTTTGGGTAGATTCTGCCATATTCAGAAAGTCTTCTGCACTCCCCATCTCTTCCATTTGTCTAGTCAGCAAATTAATTTTCAATAGTTTTTGAGCTCTTCCACAAAATTCTCCAGAAAATAAGAAACAGTCAAAGGGAGGGAATAGCCAAGCCTTAACAATAGAAATTCTGGTGGGAGATCAACCCACTTCTGACTGCTCTATTCAACTCTTCCTACAACAGGCACTTGTTCCAATATATTACTGGAAATCTTTCTGCCAGCCAGTAAATCAAGTCTCCTTACTTTGAAGAACCTACTGGATGATTGCCTGGCCAGTGTTGGTGAAATTGAGGTAAATTTTGGCAGGGAAAAGGGAAGCTGCATACCTTCTGGGCTTTTCCCCTCTATGCACTTCTTATAAGAAGAACATGACAAGTTGACATCTCACAGCTTCCCATCCTATTCCCCTATCAGCTTGGCGGTGACAGTAGTGGGTCCTAAGGCATCCTCTGGAGATGGTGCAAGCATGGCTTCCTTCATCTCTCCCATGCCTATTGTGGACTACTGATGGACAATCCATGGGGTGCCTATCAGGACATTGCTCCAGGCCATCGGTTCTAGCTTTACCTTATTCCACACTTGTAACTTCATGTTGGATGTTCTGCAGACCCAGGCTTGGAAAAGGGCTGGAGGCCACCATAAGTCTGCAGTAAGATATGTCCTCACTGGAGGACTGTAATATGAGATAGGACCGAGTCTCACCAACCAACCAGTGGACAGTGTACACTTATGGAAAGGGAGAGTGTCAAGAGTTAATTTTCATTTAATAGTAGTTATGAGATTGGCTTTTGGCAAGAGAAGAAAAAAAAAACTAAATGCAACCACAGCAATTATTTAGGAAAATAGGTTTCCTGGAATCTTAGGCTTTAGATCTCTCCTGAAACTCAGATGGATCACCTTTGAACACTTTTTACAGCATTTTCCAAAAAAACAGTCCCCAGTTGAAAATCAGCTCTAGTCAAATGCCCCTGGGCTTATGGAAATGACAAGCAACACCTCAAATTGACACTTTCAAAGACTGCTCTGCTGGCAATGCAGCCACCATCCTGGAGGTGAGAACTGGATGCACACTTACCCAAGTGGCAGGTTTAGAATTTGAGTGCTTAGTTAGGTTGCCACCTTTGAAACAATAAGAAAGGTATCTCAAATAAAGGTCTGATGTGTACATGCAGCAAATCAAAGAGCAGCTGCAAAACCCACAGAAAAATAAGCCAAACTCATCAGAAAGCAATCTGGGGTTCAGTGCGATTAACCGTGCGAGTGATGTGCTCCTGCAGTAAGCCTCACTTAGGCATTTTTCCCAGCAGTCAAGTATGCAGTCCAATGTTCTTTTCCATGCTTCCTTGGACACAGGAGTGTGCAGCATCCCATTTCCAAAGCAGAGAAAAAGGGGGAAAATCACTTATTCGTGTGAAGTTTTCATTTTTTGCCTTCATATTGCTGTTGTTGCTGCAGTGAACTGAGAGACCAAAATAGTAGGCTGACAAATTTACCTCCTAAAGGGAAGGCAAATGGAAAAACAGCCAGAGAAAAATGAACTCCCCTCAAAGAGGGGTATGGCTGCCTGGAAACAGAGCAACACATTAAACAGAGAGCAGCTGCAGCAGAGAGACCTGGGTCTTAATGGAACAGGAAAGAAGAAAAAAAGCTCGAAGAATGTCTTCAAATCAAGGTGCAAAAGTTACTTTGGAGAGCTCTGGAACTAATTTTTCCAAAAGCTGCTCCAAAATGTCAATGTTTCCAGTAAATCAGCATGGCCAAAATACATAAAACATCTTGTGTTGCTTGTCAACAAGCACGCTGACAAGTACCACATCCATTTCTTCCTGGACATGAGGGAAATGGGCTACATGAAGTCAGGCTTTACTACAGACACAAAAAACAATACAGCATGGGGAAAGTAAGACAAAGAAAGTCAACTGCAAAACCAAGGAAGGAACAAAACTAAAGCAATGACAGCACAGCACAACACTTTAGTGAACAAGTTAAGTAGTAGGCAGTATCTAGTAGGGGGCACAGAAAGTCTTCCGCCTCCCATTTTTAGAAGGAGGACATAGTCATGCTAGGCTTATACGAGTGGAGTTAGATTCAGAATATATAATACTGTATCTGCAGTTTTAGTCTGTAGAAGGCTGTTCAGAAGACAGAGGGAAAAGGGATTTCAGATTGTACAGGTTAATTAAGCTGGTCTCATTCCACCTTTTTGACTTAATCTTGTTTTCTTTCTGAATTAATATTGAGAAAGTACTTGGAAATAAGATGGGGGGGAGAGATAAGAAAACATATCAAATCACTCTGAGGTTAAATTGCTTCATACACTACCTTTGTATGTGAAACAGAATCAGAATGGAAGGAATGCAAGCCCGTACTGTTCCCAGTATGCAAGCTAATTAATACAGTGTTCAGCTGCATGCAGCTTACCCAGTGGGCTGCTCACAAAGAAGCTACTCAGAGTCACAGCCAAGCTGTTAGATAAAAGCAGTGGAGTGATAACAACTCTAAATGGCTGCGATTTGCATCATCCTATTGCTGGCATAACTTTAAAAGCTAAGACATAACTTCCAAGAGGTACTAAGGGTTCATTTAATGGAGTTCATTACTTACCCCAGCAATGGGAACAGCACCACAAAATTACATACAAACATGTCCCAGCTTTGGTGTACAGAGAACTGCCCTTAGTGAATGAAGCACTGTCCTCATAGTCCTTTCATGCTTGATCCTAACAGCTTCAAAAGCAAGGATAGCAAATACTGTATAAATTTAATTCTGCTATGATTTTGTATGAGAACATTCATTTATTCATTCCATGAAAGTGGTTATGTAGAATTAAGTGATGGACCTTTCTAGAGCCAGATGCAGCCACACCAATTGAGAGATGGAGATGGAAGTCTGTGCTGCTTTGTGGAGACTTCTTTTTCTGCCAGACAGTGATAATGAGAGATGACAGTCGCTTTCTCTTTGCCTCATAAACCAGTTTGTACCTTATTCAGCTCTGTAGCTAGGTTAGAAAAATTACAGTAATCTGAGAAAATAATTGTCTGTTGTCAAATTGAAACCAAAAATTTTCAAAATATTCTCAGAAATCAGGGAACAAAAAATTAGTATTTTTCCCTAGCTCATCCCCAAACTGATTTGTGTCCAGGTTATTTAAACCACTGTAAGAAATAACCCAAACAAAAAAAAATATTATTCAACTCTATCTCCATTTCTTAATTCAACATTGCCATATGAAACCAGACGCTCTAAAGCAAAGCTTCAGAAATGCCAGATTTGAAGACCTTTCAAAACTAAACCATTTCATTTTGAAATAAAACATTTCTATTTTTTCACTGTTTCCCCCCGCCCCATTCTTTCTGAGCAAAACAACACAGTTAATTTGAAACTACTTTAGATCTTTGAATGCTTTCTGACCAACCATTTTCAGCAAACCTGATGTTACTAGGACTCTAACTAGTTGTCTATCTGAGTGGCAGTCAGATGATAACAGAACTTATATATGAACCATCCTGACTATCAAGATCTAAACCTGTTTCAGAAAAGTAAAAGGCTCTCCATCCTCTTACCTATCTCCTGAGCCACTGCAAGTCTGAATAAAGATATCACACAGTAAAGCCAGTATCACTGGCTCTTTTATCCTGGCCAGAGTCAGAGAGCTACTAATTTCCTTAGATACTTTGCAGGTGTGGTTTTAAGTATGGCAAGATAGTGATCTCTGCACCTTCAAGATGGAAGGAAGCTGCTTATTACTGACCTGGGATATCTGAGGACAGGAGCGTTATCTTTCCAAGACACGTCAATGTAAAGCCACACATTGAAACCCACTGTGTTTATGTTTAGATGTTTTTCTTTTATTTTAAACCAAATGATTACAGAGCATCTAATTGAAATAAATGAGTAGATATTTCAATATCATTCCACTCAAGCCAGTTTCAGAGACCTTTATCTTCAGATCTTATACAAACAGTCTGACACTGATGTCACTATGAAATTGCTTGAGTAAAGACCTCAGAAGACTTAGGTAAGTATTACATTTCACCACTTGGCTGACAGGAAGACTTAACTTATGGTTATGGTATTTAGCTTAAAATTATGAAGAGAAGGGTTTTCTTCTTAGTTGTCACCAACCTCTTGTGTTTCTTTAATAGTCACTTTTTTAGAATGAAGACAGTAACTCTTGTTTTCTTCTATTGTTTTTCACTCCATAAGTTCTTTGGGACAAGACCAGCTAAGGAAATGTTTGCTACTGAATGTTATTACATTGGGCAAGAATAATTAAAAAACAAAGGTTACTGCAATTGGATGACACAGTTGGGTTTCCCTTCTAGCCCTAGCTGTGTCAAATCCTCTTTCAGCACTGTATTTCATTTTATTCAAGGTTCTGAGCACAGCTCTTAGATCTTAGGTCAGAAAGGGATAAAAGATATACAAGGATTTATTTCAAATTACGTGAAAGCCATTAAGGGTTCAACTCATTCATTCCTGGCAGTTACTTATCCTCTAAGTAGCTCTCCAAAATTAACAAGACTACAGAAAGTAGCAGGTATCGTCACTATGTTATTCTGTATGTTAGTACAGTTAATGGGCAGGCTTTTTGAATAAAGCTAGCATCAGCCAACCTATAGCCTAGCTTAAGTAATCTGGAAGACTTTAGTGAAGTGTGAATGTAAGAAAAGCACTTTTCTGAGCGTAGAGACAGGGCAAAGAAAGACAGAAACAGCCAGCTCAGGGTGAACCAGATACATCCAACTATATTACCAGTATCTTCGGAAATACCTGCAAAACATGCCTTTCTAACAGGCACACTGATCACAGACAAGAAGGGAATACTGGCACATAACAATTGGTAAATAACTGAAAATGCTCAAGTCTTAAAAATATCGGGGGGGGGGG